>BPLQ01008573.1:208043-218907 GCA_021605075.1 Caerostris darwini
ATTCGTGGTATACATAAGGGTAACACAAAGCCTACTGATGTAACTCATGTCACTGATGTATAACAATAATAATTAAGAATTTTATGTTATAGTTGTTTATTACAAGCTTCCGGCTTTAAGTTTTCCAGGTTTTTCTCTCGTATTGCACACAAATGCGTAGTAATTAATAATAAAAGCCCTTCCCAAAGTCGATGTTCTCTCATCATCAGTCGTCGACGAGCTGTTCGTGGTATACGTAAGGGTAAAGCCTAACAAAGCCTACTGATGTAACTGAAATTATTGATGTACAGCAACAATAACCAATTTTAACTCAATATTATATTATAGTTGTTTATTATTAGAAACTCTAATAGTTTTTCGTAAAAAAAGTCAGAGATTACTCATTTTATTTTAATCGTTTTGTATATTACAAATAATTTTATTTTGGTAATAATGATTTTTGTATTATATATTTTAGCTTTTGTTAAATTTTCCTTTTTCATATAATTTATTTGTCACTAGAAAAAAACCCTGAAACTTTCTGATTTTTTAAGATATTTAATGGAGTGTTTTATTTATGAGTAATAAACTGATTTCTAGCTATTAGTCTATTCGTATTTGCAATTTATCTGTAAATTTCTTTTTGCTAATAAATACTATTCTTTGTGATGTATTTTTAAAGCTGCTGACATTTAAAGTTTAATATAACTGTTTACCCGACTCGTGGCTCAGTGGCAACGTTGGTGACCCCTGGTGAGCCTTAGGGCTGAGGTTCAATCCATTGTCAGCATTGTAATAGACAGCGTTTCAAAGACGAGGAGATGGCATCTTGCCATCTCTTCAGCATCTCACCACATTAGTCAAATTATCTGGCGGGATTTTTCAGAGTGCTCTCTCATAGAATATTCAAATGCGGAGTTGTTCCCCTAAAAGTCCTCATGGAAGGCCCTACACTTCTTCTTCAGTGACTCGGAGCCAAGCCAAACTTTTAGCTACGGGTGCTTCATCAACACAAGCTGTCTCTATTCCTTCCAGCCTTCAGTTGATTACTTATGGGATGTCCGTCTCGCGCTTCAGGACACTGAGGATTAATCACAACAATTGTATAACAATGAATTTTTTCTTCTTTTTTAAAAAAAGGGCTTGGAAGAAGTAATTTAGAATTCATAAATCTATTTCAAAGGCAAATTTTTTCATGTTTTTTATAGCACATTTATACAAGCTTTTTCGCTTAACATACACGATGTCACTTTATTTTTTATATAATATGCTTTACTGGTTACTATTAATGTTTTATGCTTTACTGCTGTTAGAACTGTTTATTTGTTATTAAAATTCTTTATAACTTTTCATTTCTTAAACAGATAGTAGAAATTGCTTATAATACAATAAAGTATACAAATCTTTCAACGATAATGTAAAATAATACGAATATTGCAAATACTAATTTATTCAAACTATTAAACGTCATTAAATAGATTTTTTTCTATAATTTTTTATTTTAATTATTCTAATCAAACTAACTCTTCATTATGTAGTAAATATTTTTAAAGTATTTTATTTTTCATTTTCATATAATTTATTTGTCACTGAAAAAAACCGTAACCTTTTGATTTTTTTAAAGATACCTAAAGGGTAATTATATTTATGAATAATAAATTGATTTTTAGCTATTTGTCTATTGATATGTGTAATTTATCTATAAATTTTATTATACTAAGAAAACTTTACTTATACTTCTAAGAAATACGTTCTTATGTTAAGTATTTAAAATGAGGACTGTTTTCGTTAAATTATGTACTTCTAATAATTATTATTGAATACAATATTTTTTATATACCATTTAATAATTAATATTAAATACTTTTCCTGCAAAACAATGTTATTTTCATCTAATCTTTCTGAGTATTAGAATGAATGATTATTGAATAATATTGTTTTACAGGATTTATCTTAAAAATTCTTTATAAAACAACATTATATAATATTGCATCTATCAAACAAACAAAAATTCAAGAGTATAAAATTTTAATTTATTTATACATAAAATTCCTTTTTCTGTATTTTTCACTTAAAAAATAAAAACTCAAATAGTTTACCTAAAGTAATAAAGTAATTTTAGTGTGATATCTCTACGAATTGTGTTCTAAAATTATATATTACCTCATTCCCTCCACAATTCCCTCCTTAAAATACTAATATATATATATATATATATATATTAGTTTTTTAAGGAGGGAATTGTTTTTCATTTTTACTGAAAATTAAAAGTTAATAATAGTTTATAGTTTATATACTATACTATTTTTTTTGTATAATAGTTTAGTACTTCAACCTTTTTTCACAAGGCCGAGACTTAACTCTTTCGTCTCTACCATACCATCCCTTCCCGAACAGGACTCGTTCTTCCATCCCCTTGGAGAGGGAGTGGCCCGAAAAGGATTGAGCAAACGATATCGCTGATTGTTGCAGACGACGAAAAGTGAATTAGCCCAATCTCCAGGGCCCCAACCTGAACCCGCACTCCCCAGTGATTGTGAATGCAAATAACCCTTTGAACACAGACAGGCTTTTGAGCCTCGACTTGCAATTGGCCAATTTAATTAGGAAGAGGAACCGCTGTGCCACAAACAATTTCCTCGGAGGGGTGGGGGACAGCAGACGATTGTCGATCGGGGCATTTTTGTGTGGCTTTCTTCTCACTTTGCCTGATTGCAATTAACGAATTCCTCAAGGAGGATATTGATGAGTTGAGCTGTGCTCGTGACATTTTTCCTATAAAAAGGAAAAAAACTCAATTAAGATTCAGACAGTTTTGACATTTTCTTATGCATATATGTGTAAGGCTGTTTTCTTTTTTAAAGAACTATTTGTATACTGCATACCAGAGAGAGGGGTATTAAATATATTTTTATTCAGATGTTATTGTTTTCAAATACTATGATTTTGATTTGAAGTCCTTCGTCATTGGAGCGGCAGATATTTAGAAGATACAGTGTTGCATCGATTACTATATAATGGGGGTGGAACTTGATATTACAATTTATAATTGCCATTGCAATTGAGAACAAGCATCCAGGGTTCTTGCCTCACCTTCCAGAGGAAAGGACAAATGAAGCAGAAATGAAAGAAATTCCTACTTACAGATTTATCTCCAACATAAATAAGTTCTTTCTTCTTGGCATCGCATTATTTCACTTGGCTTTCTGCTTGGCATCCCCAACATAAACAAGATCTTTCTGCTTGGTATCCCATTCTTTCCCTTGGCTTTCTGCTTGGCATTCCGAACATAAACAAGTTCTTTCTGTTTGGCATTCCGAATATAAACAAGTTCTTTCTGCTTGACATTCCGAATATAAACAAGTTCTTTCTGCTTGGCATTCCGAATATAAACAAGATCTTTCTGCTTAGTATCCCATTCTTTTCCTTGGCATTCCGAATATAAACAAGTTCTTTCAGCTTGACATTCCATTCTTTCCCTTGGTTTTATGCTTGGCATCCTCAACATAAGCAATTTCTTTCTGTTTCAAACCAAATCCCTTTAATTCGGAAGCCCAATGCGCTATATACCAGGATATTTCTGAACTAAAAAAAACATCACTGGCTATTAGGATTATTTTTATCATTAACTTATTATGAAATATTATGAAATTATTATGAAATATCATGAAATTTTTATAAAATATTATGAAATTGTTATGAAATATTATGAAATTATTTATTATAAAATATTATGAAATTATTATGCAATTTTATGAAATATTATGAAATATAATGAAAGTATTCTTATTTTGAATTTTTATTTATTATATCCAATACTGAAACAGAACTATTCAATTCAACAAAAACTTGATCCACACGCAAGTTTTGTATTAATTTAAATAAAAGCCACAGCCATTAACTTTTAGAACGTGCATGGTGATTAAATTGTTATTATATAAATAAAAATTCGAAGAATACATGTTAATGAAAAGTGCTTTTTTAAAGTTGTTTGGTAAAAGATAATAAAACGAAGTTGTTGCTTGGAATGTTAGAATTTCTATTTTTTAAATAATATAGTATAGTCAGCCGATTCGTGGCTGAGTGGTAACGTGCGCCACTGGTGTTAAGTGACGTGTGCCACTGGGGAGCATTAGGGGCTGAGGTTGCTGGTGGAATTGTTGTAGACACTGTTTCAAAAACGAGAGATTCGTTGACCTTTGGGATGTTCAGCATCTTATCTCGTTAGTCAGACTAGGAGGTTTTCTGGTTTTCTACAATAAGATACGCAAATGCAGAGTAATTCTCCCTAAAATACCTCTCAGAAATCACTGCCTTCCTTCTTCAGCGACTTGGAGTCAAGTCAGACTTATACCTATGAGTGTTCCATCACAACAGAAGTTGCCCCCTTTCGCTCCATCCATGAGTAGATTACTCATGGGGAGTTCTCCCCGAGCTGCCAGATACTGAGGAATATTCACAACAACAATACAGTCACTGCAAATAACAGCTAGGTCGTCAACTGATTATTATGCGTTTCATGAAGGTAGAGTCCGTAGAAGCTCGGGAAATCCTATCTTCAGGGTTTCTTTCAATGTTCTTTTTTGGACAAAATCGAGATCTTCTGGAACCAGTCATGCTATGATGTTTTTAATACCCAAAATATCAAAATTTTAGGAAAGGACTTCAAAAATATAGTCATCTTTTGGAATCAATTGTCTAAAACTCGTATGACGTTTTTGACTACCAACTTCTTGATTTTGTCGATGTTTTCATCTGTCGTAGCATTTGAAGATCGACTAGAATGAGGAAAATCAACCCTGCAATCACTTCTCGGTCCTTGAGGACCCTTAGATGCTTTATACCATTCATGTGCATGTACTTTTGACATACGCGATTTACCGTAGTCTTCTGCAGCACTTTTAGTGGTACTTCTGTGGTACCGAGGCGTCAGAGCACTAGTCACTCGACCATGAGGTACATGTAGGCGATTGCTTTTGTATATATTGAAAAAAAATTTTTTTTGGCTTGTTGAACTCCTGCTTATGTTAAATATTTCAAATAAAACATAGTTAGAGCAATTTTTTTTATTTTAAAATATTTGTCTCTAAAAAATTTTATATCGGACGAAATCAATTTAATTTTTATTCTGAGTTTTTTTAATTTATGTATTGTCCTCTACATACTTTCTGTAACCTACATTGTAAAGAGTTATTTCATCAACAAGAAACAAAGTTCTGGCATATAGAAATTTAACTTTTTATTAGACATATCTCTAAGTATCCACCTGAGAAATTTCATTTGAAATCTGATATTATCGTTTGCGCTCTCTTATTGGTTACTCAATCAAGTGGACGCCCTCCCTTTCAGCCCAAATAAATATCGTCTGCTAAAAAAGAACAGAAGAAAGAAGACTGGCTTTTTTCCAAACGCGAGAAAAACTTCATTAAAAATGAATCCTGCTTTTTAGGGGCACACCCCCGTAATTGTAGGCACGGGTACAGGCATCTCCAGGGCCTAAGGACAGGGGTGCAAAGAGTGAGGGGAGGACGTATTATTAATCGTTTGACATGCCCCTTAAAGGGAGTCCCCACATGACTCACAGTAATAACTCTGTAGTAAGAGGAAAGTCAAAATGTTGAAGGGGATGTATGCGCCTTTTGATCTTTTAGTTGCTCTCAGGCGTTCCCGAACGAAAAAGTACTTGATTCTGTACTAGTGAAAAAAAAAAAATAATAGGGAAAAATAGGGAAAAAATAATAATTGTCGAAAAAATGTTTCCCTCTCTCTGTGCTTGAACTACCTGCTGGTGGGATCATTAATTAAGATTACCAGAAGCCTATAGTTAAATAAGGGCGGTCTCTCGGTGATTGGCGCAATTTGATTTTTCTTGGGGAATTAATAAAAAAATCGTTCCACTCGTGGGATTATTATTATGAAAAAAAAAAGTAGCGGTGTTCTCTTCCAATAAAGACGTGATAATTGTGAAGCTCGTGAAAAATTAAAATCTGCGCAAAAGTGCAATTAGTGTAAGGATCTTCTTGTGCTATATTTATTAAGGCTAAGGGAGGAAAAAGAAATGGCGGTTAATCAATAGTCTGTAACAGTAAGATGACATTAGGTCTGTTTAAATATACCATATTAAAATGTTTTATAGGCGAAAATAAGTTTTTTAATGTAGATATTTCCTATGAGGAAAAAGTAAAGTGAAGAGTTCAAAAGGCAAGGTATGTGATGACATTCAAACAATGTTGGAATATTTTCAATCATAAACTGCAAAATAGGAGGTAGTGGATTACTTTTGGTAAAACCACGTTCAAATTACATTTCATTAAAACAATCTACTTTATTGTTTCATTCGAAAGATCAGACCTTTAGCTTTCGGAAACGGTTTTGATTTTATTTCTAGAGATCATGAATATTATATTATCGATCATCATTGCTGTTTTGCCACATCTATACAAGTCTGGATCAACTGCTATTATTTAATGCATTACCAATTTTATCATCTGTCACTCCGTGTGTCACTACTTTATCCTGCGTCACTTTTTTAATGTGTCACACTAAATAATAATCCAAATTGTGGATCATACTTTTAATCATTGATAAGTCACATCAGTCTGCTGTTATCTCTACCCTGAGTTATTCTTCTAAAGGTTGGATCATCTGTCTTCCCTCATTGTATCATCTATATTGTCGTGTTAATCTCTTATGTTTCTACATGGTCTAGATCTATCACTGCCTATTGATTTTTCTGTTTAGCTAAAATACCTCCTCATCTTACCAACTTTCATCTCCACATCAATTTTAGTACTTCAGTACATCTCATCCATCCTGAACTTTTTACAACTGTCACATATCAGTTAACTATTCTATTTGAAAATATATCACATGCAATATTCATTCTCAAGAACTTTCCGCATGATATCTTGGAACTTTTTAGAACAACTTTAAACTACTATTTTAAACTATTTTAAATTTAGAACTACTTCTATGAACACTATATAGCATCACTTTGGTGTGTTAACTATCTTCCTGTGTCTCAATTGAGGTTACATCATCAGTAATACTTCTTTTGATACATGCAGACTGTTATACTGGTTCTTGTAACAATTTCGTTGTCTTTACGTCTGTTTTATATATACTATTTTGCAATTATACTGCTGTTATATTCTTAGCATTGCAAATGTTTTTCGCTATCAGTATCTGGGGATAAAAACCATATACTTGAGGGGCCTTTTGATTCCCCACCATTGACTTGTTGGTGCCATATTTAGCAACAACATGCAAAGTGTCAACGCCATATATAGCAACAATATACAGGGTGGCAGTGCCAAATCTATCAATAATGTATAAAAAGTCAGTGATATATCTAGCAACAATAGTTCCATATCAATCAATAATATATTGAGTGTCCATATCATATTCAGCAACAATATGAAGGGTGTCAGTGTCCAAATCAGTCTACACTATATGGAGTGCCAATGATATATTCAGTGATAATATACAGGATATCAATGAAATATGAACAATATGCATAATGTTAGTGTCATATTCAATAACAATATACATTATGTCAGAGGCATGTTAAGTATAAATGCATTTCTCGAAAATTACAGATTATATTACAAAATTGGGTAGGAAAAAGGATTCAGAATTGAGATAGAAATAAGTGTATTATTAACTTAGAACATAACTAAAAAAGTTGATAAATTTTGATCTGAGGTACTTTAGTTGCTTTTAGTACGTTTAAGTGATACCGATTCCATTTCATTTATTGGAATGCATTTGAGGAGAAATGCATTTAAAGAAGCTGTGATAGACAGTTTCAAATTTTGCAAAATTATAATAATTTAATAGACACTTGCACAATACCTGCAAATTGATACAAAACACTTGGTTTTGCAGTTTGTTGCTATAAAAAATTCAATCTAGTTAAAATTTGAGAGCATCCATTTTGAATTCTACAACTCTTCGGATGTTTCCAATATATAATACGAATCGAAAACTGCATAGTTTTACTACGAGCAACCAATGAATCTTATATCGAAACATAAGTTTTTGTAGTTTCATTGTAAATTAATAAAGGTGTTTTATTTCCATATTTCTTATTTTTTTTACATAACATGCAGTTTAGTGTCTGATGTCCAATTTTCGTAATGCATTTGTGCTCATTAATCTGTAGTGTAAATATAATGAAATATGCTTGCTAGGAATATAATTTTTTTCAATTGCGTCGAGGACTGAATCGTATTGACCATTTCCCTGTGAGCAGACCAATAAAAATTAGCCTAAGAAGGCATGTAGTGTGGGCTGCACCGACGAACGCTGTTACTCATTTAGCACTACCCAGAGGGCACGTGTAGCTTGAACATATGCTGTGGATCCGAGTAACACTACCCCTCCCCCCAGGAATATAAAATTATAATTCTTGGACACCCTTAGATTAAATAATCAATTCAACGTCATATTGATGATTTGGTTAATCTGTTAAAATAACGCTATATCGCCAACTTTATAATTTAATGAATGAGAAGAATGTAAAAAAAAATATATATATATATATATGTTTATTATTTGTCCAATGAAGAAAGTTAATATTTAAATATAAAAAAATATTGTATTTAATATTTTCTAATTTATTACATATATGGTGGCTTAATGTAATAATTAATAATTTTCAGATGTTGACCTTTTTTGCAGATGTATACTTGACAAGAACTCAAACATCTGTGAGAATTTGGTGTTACGGTGGTGAGAATGAATTTCAAACATTTGTCGGTGAGGATTTGATGCTCTCAAAACATTGGATCAGAATCTAAGCAACTCTTATAGTTTTCCTACTTCGCACAATGTGCTCACTGCAATCAGATTCAGCGCTTTGGCCTAGGTGTCACAAAATAAAGGTGTAAGCCGTTAAGTTACTGCGCCGTTAAGCACTACCGTACCATAATGTACCGTTAAGTTTTGGTACCACTTTGGTACTTCATGTTCGAATTCTGGCGGCAGTATGGAGTTTTGTTAATGATTCGCATTCCATGTTAAACTGTAGGTCCTAGTCCGTTTAGTCCAAAGTGTGCAAAAAATGATAGTACAGTGACAAACCAAATTATAAAAATTTCATTACAAACTTCTTAGAGATAGTAGTGCTAAAAACATGTTTCATATTGGAAAAATATGTTTAAAGAAAAAATATTTAGTCTGTAGAACACATCGTGTCTAATGCACCAATTACAAAGAAAAATATCTTCTTAGTACTTTAATCACAAAGAAAAATAATTCCCCAATTCGTAAAAACTTTTTACAAAGCAAAAACATAAATATTTTGTCTGGGTATGGAAATATTAAATGTTAATGCTTATTTGTTTTCTAGAATTATCACGTAAATTTCTATTTTGATTCAAAAAGAATTTCAGACTTTATCACCCTAATATATATCAATGCTTTTAAATAAAAAGGAAAACACATAGAAAATAAATGAATTTTTTTTTTCTGAAATTGTTCTTCAGAGCAATTTCGAATAATACTTACAAAGCAAAAATTCAACAAACCATCTTTTCATTTATTTTAATCTTCAAAGAAATTAAGGGGACGCATCAAGTTTTAAGTAAAATGAGAAAAGAGTGCTGGAATTTATTAAAAAAAAAATATATATTTAATAAGAATTGGCGCCTGAAAATAAAAATAAAAATAATAATAATAATGAAAAAAAAAAAAGATTTAAATCCACATTATAACTGAAGATTGAATTTCAATTTAGGAAGCAACAAATTTGAGGTAATTCCAATTACCAATTTCAAAGTTCAGAACCCCTTTTGCCCCAAAAGCCTCTAAATTAATTTTTATACCAAAACTTTTATATCCTCTTAATTAGTCGTTAGGCGGCGCCTTTGTCGGAAACGCATGTTGCCATTTGAGATGAAAGAAATTATTATGACAAGGAAGAAGAAGAAGAAAAAAAAAATTGCAATTGTTTCCAAAGCGAAAGGTTCCGTTATTAATTTAAATACTTTTTGACATTCTCTCATTACTTAATTTTTTCCCCCCACCACCACTTTCTTTCTTAAATTAATAATAAAGTAATTATGATTAATTTGGATCTAGAAATCCAATGACAGACTTGTTCCCACCTTTTCCAAAAGATTTGATTGATATTAATTGCCGTTCGGCAGTAGGGAATTTAAAGTGAGGGCGGGAAAAGGCGAAAGGGATAAAAAAAAAAAAAAGAAGAAACACGGGGAAAAAGGAACAGAGAACCCGAATTGATAACAATAAATAATAATAGGAAAAAAAGAATGCAGTCATAAATAAATTGATCATTAGCACGCTTGGTACAAATCTCTTTCAAGAATTTTTCCATCGCTTTGCTAAGAAGAGAACAAACGATTTGTCATTGCATTTGTTCTCTTTAGAAGAACAAAAAGAAAAAATGGCATTCATCTTTTAATAAAAGCTGAGTTGGCGAATCTCATTTGGTGAATCTCATTGAATGTTTTAGTTTCTGCGCAACTCAACAATGCTAAAAAATTACACAGAATCTTTAATTAATATCTTCTGGAAGTCTAATATTTGAAATAAATGGCAGCGGACTTTGAATTAAATGGTTTATTTTTGTTCCAACGTGGAAGAACTTGTTTATCTGCATGTTATTCATAAAAGCTAATCTTTTCGTCTATATTATAATTTTAGCATATTTATGTTGTTTTCTAGATCATTGGAATTGTCATACTTTTGTTTTCTAGATCATTGAAGCTGTTATACTTATGCTGTTTTCTAGATCATTGAAGCTGTTATACTTATGTTGTTTTCTAGATCATTGAAGCTGTTATACTTGTGTTGTTTTCTAGATCATTGGAGTTGTTATATTTATGCTGTTTTTCAAATCACTGGAGTTGTTATATTTATG
>BPLQ01008573.1:238066-253378 GCA_021605075.1 Caerostris darwini
ATATATATATATATATATATATATATATATTAATAATAAAAGTAATAATAATAATAATAATAATAATATCGTGAACAACAACGAAAAAGCTATTGTGACAAACATTGAACAAGCTATTCGCAACTGTAGTAATATTTGGTTGAAAATTTTTAATAAACTGTCTGCCCTTTATGAATGAAGTCTACAATTTGTAGTAAATGTTCAATGATCTATATCTATCTATTTGTCTATCTATCTAATCTATTTTTATATATATTTCTGGATAACTAAAAAACTCCCGATATGTAAATAAACAAAAAAAATCATTTTCCTTTGTATTTAAAAATGTGTCAATGAAGAGGAAAAAATAATGGTAATATTAATCCTCCTCTGAAACTCTATAGAGACAATCCATAAAAGAAGGGTAGAGTCGGTCTCCCTTGGTGGAGGTCGAATAAAGGTATTGCACTCAACCCCTCCCTAGTGGCAGCATCTGGACGACACCTCTCCTTTACCACCCCTCCCTGGGTCCACCCTAATTCTTGTCCCGGAATCGAACGACAGAACGCGCAGTAAAAACTCTTCACTTGGAGAAGGCCCTGGGGCCCCACAATTAATACGTTTCTCATTACCCCTCCTTGTCAAACCTTTCCCCCATCTCATTATGGACCCCTCCCCCCGCGTTCGCGACCCCTCGTTTTCCCCGGGGGTGGGAGAAACAACAGCTGCCCTCCTCACCCCTGGGGGTGGCTGATGCAACAGAGGGTCACATTTCTCACCTGAAATTGGAAGCTTGGCATAACACACATGTCGCTTATTACACGCCAGTTGCGAATGTGTGCCGGCTTCCGCGGTGATTCACAGGAGAGAGAGCCCTTATAAGCATGGGGTGCACGCAGGTGGGACATCGGGAAAAACTATTTGTTTTTAATCCGGATTTTAAGTAAAAAGTCCGTTTTTATGTGTTTTCCTCGATTGGTCCCGGCTAACTTTAAAGGGTTCATACTTTACATGCGTTGAGATTAATCCGCAGATGTTGCACTATAGTGTTTCTTAGTGAATGCAGTAATGATCGAATGTGAACCGACAAGGCTTCTGTGAAATTTACAACATCCTGGATTATAACGATTCTTTAAAAATTGATGTTAAAATTGCTTTGGAATTAATGCACTTAAAGAGAAAAAAAAATTATTACTGAATTTTATGGGTATTTGACAGTGTGACGATGAAGACTATAAATGCCTCTCTCTCTCCATATATATATATATATCCGTACATATATCACTCAGACTTTATATATATATATCAATTTGCACCGTAAAGGACACAACACACAAATACAAAAACCGAAGGAGAACAAACATATAGCGAATTAGAAATTCTACCTACGTCAAGCTACTATATATATATATATATATATATATATATATATAGTGTGGTCTCATAGCCGTGTGACTAGCACTGTGGCTCGATGCCCCAGGTTTCGGGTTCGAGTAAAAATAACTGTACCCAACAAGTACCAAAGTACAAAAAACAAATAATTATTTTTCAGTCCATTTCTATTATCGTTAATGTTTGGTGGGTTTATTTATTTATAGAAAATGTTTTTAATAACCTATTATTGAATAGCTAAGAAAAATCAAAAGGAGATTGTACATTTCAACACAAATATATTATAACTGATTTACAGAAATTTTACTAGTTGAAAATTTGTACTGGCTTACAGAAGGATTAAAATCCCACAATTATTGCGTTCGAGCTATTTATAGAGATTAGGGCACTACATTTGTATATCACATGCAATAAAAACAGGACAACTTCCACCAGACAGGGTAACTATCGATTGGAGATACTTATACACTCAGTGGCGATCGTCATCGAGGCTCTTGGTTTTTAAAAGTAAGTAACAGCAAGAAATAATGCACTCTACCAAAGAATTCGAACCTGAGAGTTTTCTGCATGTTAACTGTTAGATTTTAGATCCTATAAATTTGTGAAAAAATATTAAAATTCACTAATACAAAAACTTAAATGTAGCTCGATTCGTGGCTGGCAACTACCGTTCAAGAAGTCTATGGTTCAAATCCTCTGGTGGAGTGTATTACAGTGTTTGCTTTCATAAATCAGGAGCCTCGATGACACTTAGGACTCCATACATAAGCATCTCCCATAAGACACGCAAATGAGGGGCAGTTGCCTTCATGAAAACTATGAAATGTGGGCCCTACATCTTCTGTAGATAAGGCAACCTGATTGCCAATTGGCTATAGCTCTGGCCTTTGGTACCACAGGCTTCAGGTTCGAATCCTGGCGGTAGAATTAATGCTTGTTAGTGGTTCGGAATCCACTTTAAACTGTAGACTAATTAGCCTAAAGTGTGCACAAAATGTCCGTAGAGTGACAAACCAAACCAATATGTAGATGGGCTATTCATTGTAAATGGAGTCCACTGATGTTAAAAAATTATCAAAATGATCTAAATGTAGACAGTAAAAAGATATTCTGTAAAAATATCAGAAACATATAAAAAAATTAAACGTAAAAGAAGAAAAGAACTTTTCTAACTTATTTTATAGTTTGGCAAATAGGCTAGAATAAATGTACAGAAAATCCTGATAAATAAGTTATCATATTCAACAACCTCTTGAATCATCACATTCTTTCCAGGATTCATCCATTAGGTGAAACTATAAATAAAATAAAAAAATATAATGTCCATGAAAAAAAAATATCGGGAACAGGTCGAGCGGATGATATTTCAGCTTAAATACTCAAACACATCCCCTGGAGCACCAATAAATTGTGGGATAAAACTGCAGGAGGAAGAACTTAAATCCTCTACTCCATTTTTTCCACTCTTCTTCTTTTAAAATTCAAATAAAAATAGAAGAATAAAGCAGTTGAGTGGAGAAAGAACTTAAATCAGGATTTGGGATGCATAAGAGCTCCATCCTCAAAGTATAGGCTTGATGGCTACACTAAAGGACGTTGAATCTCTACCCCGAAAATCACCTTTATAAATTTTCATTATCTACAATGGCTCTTTTAAGAGACCCGTTTATAGAAATGTTAGGCCATCTTGTGTGAATATTTATTATCAACCGTTTAGATTTTGACTATTGATACTTAGAATGTGTGACGTTAAGGGAATTAGAAATGATTTTTAAACGCAGGCGTTAGAATTTCTTAGGAAATTTTGTGCACTTTCAAACTTAGTTAAACTGGTATGAAGAGCTATGAAAGATTCCAGTTTGCGTGTGATTCTTTTAAAGGTTAATAAATCGCTAGTTTTATGGAAAAATTCAACTATCAACTAAATTATGAAGGAAAGTAATAATCAATAAACATCAAGATAAAAAATATAAGAACTATTTTTTTTGAATTAGTGTTATTTGATTTTTAAATAACTAAATACTTATATAACGAAACATATCGTATGTATATGTATATGTCCAATAATGATAAGTAATATATGAAAAGTACCCGTGTAATGCATGCAAATAAATAAAGATTAAATAAAATAATTATAGTTCCTCTAACTATTCTCTGGAAAGGCAAACATCCTTTTTAAAGATGGAAAATGGCTAATTAATTACCTGTTAGAATGCTAGTTTGTGCTAATGCTAATGCTACTTGTTAGAAGCACTCTATCTGCGTATGTTGCCACTAGGCCACGAGTCGGGCAGAGCATGTGATCTGCTACCAGAAAATCAACACCTATTTCGGTTATATAACGTTAAAATGTAACTGAAATATGTGACAAATGACAAAATATGTGACATGTGACAAATAAGTATTTATTTTAAGATTGTCATGAGAAGCAAGGAGTATAATCTATTTTAAATAATAACTCCGAATCTTATATATTTTCGTTCCATGTATTGATTGCGCACATATTAAGATAAAATTCTGTCTACATATGTTAAAAAAATCATTTGAAATAAGAGAAAATTTTGTTTTAGCGTCACTGTAACAGTATTAAATGCTTTAGATTCATGAGATTATCTGTAATATTTCTATATGTGAAAAATGATCATCAAATCATGACCAATGACCAAATGGTGTTTGGCCATTAGTCGTCACTGTTTTAAATATTAATTCCCACTCTTATATATTTTCAGTTTACGTATTTATTGTGGTCATATTAGGATAAAATTCTGTTCACATATGATAAAAAAGAAGCATATGAAATAAGAGATAATTTCATTTTAGTGTCCCTGTAACAGTATTAAATGATTTAGATTCATGGAACTATCTACAATATTACAGTATGTGAAAAATGATCATTAATACGATGACCAATTTTTCATACTATCTTAGTAACATAAGCATAATAACATAAGTTCAGCCATAATAATATAACAGCATAACAGCAGCATAATAACAGCAGTATAATAACATAACAGTATAATAACATAAATTCAGCATAATGACATAACAAATGATGTTTTTAAAACATTCACCACCAATCAAACCACTCGCAACAGTTCAAACTTCAATGCGACCCCACAAGTGATTCAATCCTTCTATGATACTTCTGTATCTATATACACAAAAGAGCTCCCCCCCTTAGAAATTCCCCCCATTCTAAAAATCGGACATCTCTTTGTTTCTGTGAGATGTCGTCGGCGGGCGAGCGGCCATGCGAGAGCGGATGAAGAAGGACCTTGCCCATCCGAGTGGACTTAATCTCTTTCTGCCCTGAAGGGTCAAAGAGTTGCGTAATGACCCCGCGGTCGAAGTTAACGGAGCTCGAGCTTTTCTGCTACATTAAAATCTTGATGGACTGCTGGAATGGAAGTTCAGAAAGCATCGCGGAAGATTTCCTGCCGCGCTTTTGCCAGAAAGAAGTCGCAGGCCTTGAGGTTATGGAGACGATCTGTTAGAGGCAGCGCCCAGCAGTTTGTCTTTGTTTGCAAGGCAGGGGGTTGAGGAAAAGGGGAGTTACGGTGCCGGCTGGGTCCGTGTAAGGGGAGGGGATTAGGGTTCCACTTTACAAATGTTATTAAAGGGTGCTGGAGTTTTGGAGTTTTCGAAGTTTCTGCTCGAGATTTCGTATCCCACAAGTGAGATCTGGACTTTGGTAATAAAAAATTAGTTTAAAGACTTTTATTAATTAATCTATATCGCAGGCGTAACGACTTTTCAAGGTCCTGGCCGCATGTCAGCTCATTTCAGTGGGTGGTGAGTGAACTCATTCAGCACAGTGGGACACACAATATGGAAATATTTGAAAAATTTATAAATATATATAATAAAAAAAATTAATAAAATAGAAAGCCATTGTTCACAATTTTGCAACACCTGCTACTATTGTCCAAATATTTATTAGTTGATACTCCTCTTCTATTTTGTATAATAATTCCTTTGATGAATATTCCTTCCATATGATATATATAAATATATTCTCATGTAGTGTTTATTGTATCGCATTGCTTTTAAATTTTTTTAATAATTTACCTAATAAATGTTTTAGATATTCTCCCCTTTCACATTTCCCTCCTTTTTTTTAAATGTAATTTTTTGATGTCCTCTACTGTTTTCGTAAAATTTTTCCTCATTGTTCTGCTCTTGGATTTCCAAATGTGAATTTTGCAAAACGTTTTCATGCCTCCATCATATGTCCATTCCAATTCACTAACTTCATTCACAGACTGTATAGGGGCATCTCAGCTCTAGGCCCAGTGATGTGGTGTGGTGTAGTAGTAGTAATTACAGTAATAAAAGAGAAATAATTTGATGTGGGATGTGACATTAATTTAATTAGTGCTTTAGTATTTGGTTCGATTTTCGTAATAACCAAGTTCAAAAGTAATCAGTTAAATCTTTTTTAATGACTGACTTTTTTCCTATATTTAACAGATAACTATTTGTTCTCAAATACAAATTAAATTGTTTCAGCCAGACAAACTTTACATTTTAATTAACATATTTAATTTTAGGACTGAATATGTTTTTAGCTATTATAGAGATTAGAAAAAAAAAGGACATAGACAGCCATCCATGCTAGCATATTACTGACAAAGGATCTGATCTTGTAGTCGTAGATAGTAAAATAATAAGCATCGAATAAAATATTTTTTTACAGATTTAAATGCTTAATTTCTTATTGTATTAAAGCTGAACCAATTCAATTTTTTTATCAAAATCTAAAAATATTATTTAAATCATTTATCTAACATCTAAGATCTAAGATAAAAGATCTAACATCATCATCTAAATCTTTTATCTAACATCTACGATTATCTAAATCTTTTATCTTTTATCTATTTTGTTGTGTTAATATCATCTCTTAGAACAAATTAAAAAAATGTAAATTAATAATTACATTTAAGAAAATTCTTAAAAAATCAATTCATTTTCTTAAATAAAAGAGAAAAAGAGCCATTATTATTATTATTATCATTATTATTATAAATGCTGTGTCATTTAGATTCTCATGGCAGATGAACCTTTAAAATGAAAGATGAACAGTAAAAATGGTACATGAAGATTAACTTCTAAAATTTTTAAAGTTCATCTTCATATACCATTTTACTGTATTTTAAAAATTTTAAAGTTCTTCTTCATGTACATTTAATTAATATGATGATACATGGCATACATGATACATGGCAGATGAACTTAAAAAATTTTTGACATCTTCATAATGATGGTCAACATTATTTTGATGGTCGGTATTTTGTTTAATATCATCTTTTCGAAGAACTATAAAGTAAACAGGGCAACCAAACAGCAATTGAACAACCAATTCAAAGATATTCTTCACGATTTCACAATGCCTGCATGTTTCCCGAAATACTACCAAAAGGGAAGTCAAACTATTTATTATCTTGCACGTTTGTTAGGGCATACTACCACGATACCACGAGATAAGGGAGAAATAGATTATAATTGGATATTTTTTATGCAGTCATCATTTTTCCACCAACCCAGAACCTAAAAACTGCATGCAAACATGGCCACATGCTGTCGAGAGCAAGTTTCCCTGGACCGCTGCATCTGTGATGATTCACAGTCAAGTCGTCTAATGGAATTATCTCTGCAAATCGGCTTTGTAAACTTCTTTCCCCGAACAGGGGTGTGGGCAGCAATGGAATAAATCTATTTAATTTACATAACGCGATCTGCTATCATGATTGACAGCACACCCCCTTCCACTTAAATACTTAATGAGATTGAGACCAACTCCGCATTCACTAAAAACATACAAAAGAGTGAACAAAGAAAAAAAATTATCCATAGTCCTGAAATTCATTAAACCTTTTTCCTGCGTTGCATCGATAATTGCGATTATTTTCATCCAGAACAGGAATTTATTCTCTGTATTGACCAGTAAGATATTCATTACTATTATTATAAAACAATAGGAATATATGTTAGCATACAAAATAAATGAATTCTAACATTTGTTAGAAAGACAATGGTAATCAGAATCTTTACAGACAAAGGTGGATCCAATCAAATGTTAGCATTTAGTGGAAATCCAGCTTTATCTAAGATTAAGAATGCTTGTTAAGATTGCCTGTCACAGAACATCAGCCATTCAGAGGCCTGAGTTTCAGCCCGTTCAGGCTTCTGATTGGCTGGAGGATTTGCAACAGACGTGTAATTTTAATACCTGATCGGAATCAATCGTAAATGCTTGAATTTGAATCGTTGAATCGTAATCGTTGAATTTGGGACTTGATGGCCGAGTGGTTAGCTCTCTAGCACTTGCTGTCACAACCTTCGGGTTTGAGTCCCGGCGGTGTCATGAATGTTTGTAGTGGTTCGGATTCTGCTGTAAACCTTAGGTCCCTGCCTAATATGATCGTAGAATTGTTCACAGTCCAGTCAGACTTCTCATCCACATCATTCCCAAACTGTATAGAGGCAACTTAGCTCTAGGCACAGTGATGTGGTGTGGTGTAGCAGTAGTAGTAGTAGCTCCTTGAATTTGAAATGATTTTCTATTGCTACTTATTTTATTTTTTATCTTTTATTTTAACGTTTTACATTAAAAATTATTTAATAATAAATAATTGCCTAAAAATTAGTACAAATTGTTGCTTGGTGCTGCTAAATAATATTTCGATGTAAAAAAAAATCGAGTAATGCTTTTATTGTCTTTAACAATAGACTTCACCATTCAGGCTTCTGATTGGCTGGAGTTCTACGACGTGCAATTTTAGTACCTGATGGGAATCAATCCTAATTGCTCCTTTGAGTTTGGAATGATTTTCTATTGCTACTTATTTTATTTTTAACTTTTATATTACAGTTATGCATTAAAATAGTTTAAAAGAAAATAATTACATATAAATTAGTACAAAATGTTGCTTGGTTACTGATAAATAATACTTTGATGTAAAAAAATCGAATAATAATTTTATTGCCTTAAGCAATAGACAGATAATTTAACAAATATGAACGATTCTTACTATTGGAATCTGTAAGAAAAATTCTTTGTAATGTCGTCATTTCAGTTAATGTTTCTTGGTTGATGCTAAATAATAACTGAATATAATTTTGCCTTTCAGCAATAGATAGACACGAACGTAATGTTTGACTTCGTAAGAAAAAAGTGTTGATATTATGTCGTTATTTCCATTAATGCTGCTTGGTTACTGCCGAATAATAATTTAATATAAAATAGTAAGTAATATTTTCTTGCCATAGGGAAAATCTGACAGATATGAATTAATCTCCTTATTTGATTATGTAAGAAATATTTATTCGTATCATCGGCTTTTCCGTATATAGTTAAGTAAATAATTCCTTTTTTTGATCATCAATGATAATAATAATAATAAATGAATAAACTATATCTAAAACGGAATTAACCTTTTTTAAAACTCAAAATACCTCTAACTTGAATATTATTAGTAGCTACTAGTAGTTACATTCTAATTAAAATAAATAACTTCCCTTAAATAAAGTTTGACATCGACATTTAGCAGACCCAAATGTTTTTATGAAATGTTAACTACTTATTTTATTCTTCTAAATTAAATATTTGAAAGACTCTAAATATTGCAGGTACATTCATATTATTTAGTTTCTTGACTTGCTGAATATCATTTCTTGTTATTAATATCCTATGTGTCCTTATAACAACTTTGTGTGTTATTAAGTACTTGTTATCACACTTTGAATAATTAGATTTTATTATACGCTTTTCCTAAAATTAGATTTTGTGATAACACAAAATGAATGCTTTATAGTATACTATAATTATGTATATTACAAAGCTGACAATCATTATCCAAAATTTTCTGTCTACGTAGAATAAATTTGTATTTCAGGTTGTGAATCTCTACATACTGTCTAAGAAGTATTTGTTTTTACTTGTGTGGAACAACATTGATTATTGGGGTACTGTTTTTAACATAAAGCGATCAATAAGATTATTAAGTTTATGTCAGCATATTCTTAGATGGCATCCTGAATTTGGTTTTTGGTTAAACATGCGAGGGAATTGTGTTCCACTTACACTGAACGACATTGGTTACTGAGTGCTGCATTTACTATAAAGTGATCAACAAGCTTACTAAGGAAGTGTATTCCTGCATAGTATCTCTGAATTTGTTTTTGTTAAACATTCCGGGAGAATTATGTTAAACTTACAAAAGCTACGAACTGCCCGGAGACATTCTTTCTTTTTATCTTTTATCTACATTTAATCCCCGTACCCAGGTCTATGAAGCCTCCTAGCAGTAAGAAAGTTGAGAGTGGAACTTTGGTGGTCTTCATGTAAATGACAAACAGCCCTCCAGCAGGTGTTGAGAAGAGGACTTTTAGAGCTAACTGATTGGCCGTGCGTCCCGACGAATGACATACCAGACCTATTTGACGAGACATGCGACCAGACTAGGGCGACCAACCTAATTGATCTGACATTTGTGTGTCGTATGAATAAGTCACAGCCACCAGTCAGCCTGACTAGCGATGTAGGATGTTTTATTTACATTGTTAAAATCTCCATCGAGCTGCCTTATTACGAAAACAGTGGCTGCAACAATGCTGCCAGCAGATTTTAACTTGAGTTCTCCTATAAGCTAGTTGCATGCGTTGCACTGGGCGAAATGATTTTACATGTGTTGCCAATTCATTTCCTCCAGACACCAATTCATTTCATTTCTGAAAGCAGTGACTATTACAATGCCATCAGCAGATTTTAACCTGATCCCTCCTACACGATAGTCGCATGCATTGTCGCTGAGCCACGAGCCAGGAGGAAGATGATTTTACATGTGTGTGTTCTCTTAACCACCATCGAATCTTAATCTTTTCTGAAAGCAGTAACTGCAACAATGTTGCCAGCAGATTTTAACCTGAGTCCTCCTAAATGTGTTGTCGCTGGGCCACAGGCCAGGCGCAAAATGATTTTACAGTGCCATAAACATTTCTGAAAGCAGTCACTCTAACAATGCCGGCAGCAGATTTTAACCGAGTCTTTCTATACACTAATTCTATGCGTTGCCACTAGGCTATGAATAAGGCTGGAGATGATTTTACATGTGTTGCTATAACCACCATCGAGTCCTCTAGTTTCTGAAAGCAGTGATTGCAGCTGACGTCATCAGGAGATTCAAACATGAGGTTTCCTTCGCAGAGGCTGCGTAGGTTACTTACGTACACTTCGAATCTGAAAAAGAATTTAAATATAATTTTGAAAAAAGAAACAAAACTTTTTGAATCGCATTAAAAATGCAATTAAACTTAGAATAGACATTTAATATTTTAATTATTCCAGACTCAAAATTTCCCTCGGAATATTCCTCCAGACACCAATTCATCAGCATAATTCCAACAGCTTCTAAAATGAACAACATTGGCTCGACGTTGCACACTAAAACCACCCACTCTTTTCAATAATTCGGTGGCACCGCGCGATAGTTTTCCGGTTATTACTCATTGCCCATTCGAGGACGTATGCTCCAGAACCTTCTAATCGTTTTCATCCGAAGAATCCCATTACTTCCCACTGCCCGACCCCCTTGAGGAACATCACGCTTAAAACAATTCCGCCAAACAAAAGAAAGGGATGAACAAATAAAAAAAAAAGGGTACACCATCGTGCTAAAGTATTAAAATTAATATGCAAATTAAGCACCTAAATACTCGATCGTTTGCTCTTATTGGATTGGTCAGCTGAGAGGCTTGTGTACTGGTCCGATCTTAATTACATTGCAAGATAATCCGAACAGCAGCAGATATATGTGTCTCGATGGAGTTTCTTCGCCAGTTTTTACCCTCCCTTTTTATTCCTTTTAATTTCTTGGGCGTATAAGCTCAGCGTTTTCTCCAGAATTTCAGAAGCGATGGAGAATTTAAGTATGTTAGGTTTCTTATGCGTTTTTAAGAAGGGGCTGTATCCTTATTAAACTCGTGTTATAAAAAGTTATCGTTTTATTTTTACTATATGCTTGTCCAGTTATTAATTGACATTTGTTAAACACAAAGTTTGTTTGTAATGGAAGACGATTTTATGGGTTTTGTGTCCATCTTTTGATCGGCGCCGCTAAAATGGTATTTTAATGTGTGTAGTGGCAACATTGGTTTATTTAGTACTATATGTAGTGGCAATATGTTCTTATAACCTATTGCGTGTTCTTTCTATATGTCACTGTATTATATATTCAAAACAATACCTTTAGTATGACTCATAGTTGATCAGTGTAAGTAATATATTAAATTAAATAGATAAATTTAACGAATATCTTACATGAACTGGAAAAATTCAATGATTTCAATTGAATTCTATTTCAATTCAATTTTAATTTCGATTTCAATCTCATTTCAAAGATATCAATTTCAAAATTAAACAATTTCAATCTCAGTTCAATGATATCAATTTCAAAAATTAAATGATTTCAATTTCAAAAATTCAATGATTTAATTTTGATCAGAGTAATATATTGAATTAAATACGTCGTGTCCATTGCATTTGTTACTATATTATAGATTCAAAACAGTACCTTTAATATAACTCAATGTTGATCAAAGTAATTAATATATTAAATTAAATATGTAAATGTAACGAATATTTTACATGAACTAGAAAAATTCAATCAATAGAATTTGTTAAGTATAAAATATTAAGTAATTAGAAAAAGTTTTAAACAAAATAGTAATAAAAAGCAAAGAAATATTTTTTTTCTACCTTACATTATTTATGTATCGACGAGCTATAAAATGAGAATATTACTTTTCAGTAAACCTTTTAAGGCTAACTATCCCATATTTTGATGTCGTATGGGATAAAACTCAGAAAATTCTTATTAAAATTCTGATTATTCTTGAAAATTCTTATTCTTATTTATTATTATTAGCATTTTAGTTCTTGATTTATTAAAAAATGAAAACTCCATGGATTTTATCATATATATATTAAATTCTTTTCCTTTGTCGCGTTTACAGGACATTCTTTCAACTTAGATTGTTTGATTTTTTGTATATAGATTTCTAATTTGTTATTATCAACTATTTAATTCATTTTGCCTAGCTCTGTCTGCTTGTAATGACAACATAAATACTACACTAGAAGAAATATCATGTTAGCACACGATATATAATTCAGAAATTATCTCAAATGTAAGAAGCATATTGATAAAAACTAATATATATATATTTATATTTATATAAATGGTATTTTAATTTAATTTTATATATATATATATATATATATAACTAAAATAGTGAACCTATAGATATACCACTCATTATTATGTAAGAATAAGTATGTATATGTTTTGTATGTAATACGTAATATATGCGTTTCGTACAGGTTGTATCTTTATTGTCTCATCTTTGATATGTATCTGCTTTTTGTTTGCTATTGTCATTAATGTTTTCTTTCTTGAAGCATTCCTTTAGCTCTATAAATTTGTTGATAATGTCTTTCACGTTTTATTTCTTGAAGCATTCCTTTAGCACTCTAAATTTGTTGATAATGTGTTTAATCTTTTTTTCTTGAAGCATTCTTTTAACTCTATAAATTTGTTAACAATGTCTTTCATGTTTTCTTTCTTGAGCATTCCTTTAGTTCTATAAATTTGTTGACAATGTCTTTAATGTTTTCTTTCTTGAAGCATTCCTTTAGCTCTATAAATTTGGTAACAATGTCTTTCATGTTTTTTTTCTTGAGCATTCCTTTAACTCTATAAATTTTTTGATAAAGTCTTTAATCTTTTCTTTCTCGAAACATTCTTTTAGCTCTATAAATTTGTTGACAATGTCTTTCATGCTTTCTTTCTTTAAGCATTCCTTTAGTTCTATAAATTTGTTGAACGTTAGTAGTAATTTTCTTAAAGAATTCGTTTGAATTTTAATTAAAGTAGCATTCACATTGAATCCAAACGAACTTTGTTGAAATAAAACACCCCAAACGATCCCTGAATTTGTGGCCCATCCCCTTCGTTACCAGAGTTCAGAATCTGCATTTTTTCCCTCTTCCTCCCATCTCCTAATTCCGGATTAATATTTATCATATCCGTAGAAACGCTTAATTCCGCCCCAATGAGAATTTAATCATTGTCGATGAATATACTTCTCCCCAGTAAGGATATTTTAATCTGCACCTGGGACATCATTACTGCCCATTTTTCGCTCCGACGCATTAATTGCAGTAACTGCAACTGCGACTGCATTGAGGGAGTGACGGCATGTGTGAGTGCACAGGCAAGAGAGAAAGTGAAGGCCCAGGGCAGATGAATGCATGTACCAGAGATCTGTTGCATGCGAGACAGTGTTGCATGCGCCTTCAGTTTGTATTAATGCATAAATAAATGATGGGCTTATGAACTGGGTTCAGAGCGAATGTGGCCCATTGTTGGCAGCGGGTGCATGTCTTGGGGAGAGGAGATATATTTTCTCTGGTCAAAGTTGCATGTACGCGGTAATCTCTGAGAACCTGTTGGAGTACACAATGGATGGGCGCTTGTAAGATTATTCAAGCATTGTTGCTCGGATGCATTCAATTGTTAGAGGTA
The DNA here is from genome assembly GCA_021605075.1 of Caerostris darwini. Taxonomy (NCBI): domain Eukaryota; kingdom Metazoa; phylum Arthropoda; class Arachnida; order Araneae; family Araneidae; genus Caerostris; species Caerostris darwini. The sequence goes on from BPLQ01008573.1 coordinate 252,022, forward strand.
TCTTCCCCGAGCATGAATGTTTCAGGTGCTGTTAAATATGCGTGTTTCTCGTTTTGTAGTTAAACTTTCATTTAAGTCTAGTAAATGTTTACTTGAATCGCAATTGTTTAGAGGAATTTTCACCTCGTTAGTATATACTTTGTTTTTATTTAAAAACGATGATGCATATGATGGTTTTTCAGAATTATTTTTTAAATCTTTCGGTTTGATTTTTAATGTAATTGTTAGTTATATAAATTGGCTCATATTTCAGTTTGGTGTGAGTTTTCATTAAATAAAAATTTGTTTAGTATGTGTTTGAAAGCATCGATGATTGTCAGAGGAATTGTCGCCATGTTAGCATATTGAATTATTGCCATGTCAGCATATTGAATTATCACCATGTTAGCCTATTAGAGAAATTGTCAATAATGCCATTTTAGTTAAAATAAAACATTCGAACAATTCCACATTTTGCGATAAGTTTCTGCTTTACCGAAAATTTGCATTTCAACATACACTACTTAAAGATGCTAATGCTGATTGTTTTCAGCATTATTTTTTAAATCATAAAATTTCACCTTTGATAAAGGATTGGTTAATAAACTGATTTATGCATTAAACTGATGCATTTGTCGTTAAATAAAATTTAAATTCAGTAAATGTTTACAGGTGTAGAAATTGTTAGAGGAATTATCATCTTGCTATCATATTGAATTATCACCATGTTAGCGTATTGAATTGTCACCATGTAAGCGTATTGAACTATCAATATGTTAACGTATTAAACTATCATCTTGTTAGCATATTGAATTATCACCATGTTAACATTCTGGAGAAATTATCATTATGTTAGTGAAAATAAAACACATCAATAATTCCACATTTTGTGAAGCGTCTATTCCTTACATAGGGTTCAGAATTTGAATTTCTCTTACCCTTATACTTAAAGATGACAATGCTGATTGTTTTCAGCATTATTTTTTAAATCACATAATTTCACCTTTGATGAAATTATTGGTTACTAAACTGATTGATGCATCAGTATGATGCCTGTTGTAGTTTAATAAAATTTAAATTGAGTAAGTGCTTACTGGTATTGAAATTGTTACAGGAATTATCACCATGCTACCACATTGAATTATCACCATGTTAGCATATTAGAGAAATTATCACCATGTTAGCATATTAGAGAAATTATCACCATGTTAGCATATTAGAGAAATTATCACCATGTTAGCATATTAGAGAAATTATCACCATGTTAGCCTATCAGAGAAATTATCCTCATGTTAGCACAAGGTTAGTTAAAATAAAACACCTTAACATTTCTAGAATTTGTGACCCATTTCTTCTTTGCCTAAGTTCAGAATCTAAA
>BPLQ01008573.1:267279-285679 GCA_021605075.1 Caerostris darwini
AAGTGTAATAAAAATCTGTAAAAAAATCTTTAGCATAAGTGTTTATTAAGGAAAATAGTATAAGTGTAATAAAAATCTGCAAAAAAATTTGTAGCATAAGGGTTTATTACGGAAATAAGTAGTATAAGCGTAATAAAAATCTGTAAAACAATCTGTGGCATAAGTGTTAATTAAGGAAAACTGTAAAAAAATCTGTAACGTAAGTGTTCATTAAAGAAAACTGTAATATAAGTGTAATAAAAATCTGTAGCATAAGCGTTTATTAAAGAAAACTGTAGTGTAAGTGTAATAAAAATCTGTAAAAAATCTGTGTTACAAAAATCTGTAGCATAAGTGTTTATTAAGGCTAGTATTCAAGGAAATATTTGTAAATTTGTCTTATTTTTAAAATTATTTTTGATAAACTTAATTTTTCAAATTGGTTCTAATATATAGTAAATGAAAAAACATGAAACCTTTTGGTAAAAATCTGTTGTGTATAAATGCTAATTATAAATAGATTTAAAAACTTTGTACAGTAAACGAATTTTCAGAGCTAAAATAATTATTTTTTCATGAAATATGCAATAAATTTTATGCAAACTCAAGAGTTGAAAAATATTTTAATCATTTTGAATACTAGTTTCAAGTGAATCATTATTTTTGAACAAAAATATAAAATTAACATAATAATTAAAGAATAATAAGAAATGAAAGTTATGTGAAATATGTAGAATTATTTAAAAAATGGAAATTTAAAAATACATTGCACAAATATCATACTAATACTAATAAATACTTTATTAATAATAAATTTATTAAATTTTTATGTTATCAATTAATATACAACATCGCACATGAAAAATAATGGTTCCTCGCCAAAGTGAAGCTGCATATTACTCTTAGCCATGGACCAGTCACCTGCAATGGGATCTATTGGACCTGGGTAGGTTTTTCTGAAACAGGGCGATTAGTAACAACTACAATAATGCCAGGGAATTAGTTTTGTCTGTGTTGTCTCATGATTCAAAAGCAATGTTTTGTTTCATTAATTATCAAAATCACTTTGATGATTAGTTATGCGAGCCATATTACACTCTATCAGCATATTAAATTTAAGCAACGAAATTCAATATTTGTTAACATAAAGAAGCAATTGAACAATACACATTAAGCATTATTTTAATCGGTTTGCAAGAATACTCCTAGAAACAGACATTGATTGGAATAATTCTTGCATCCAACTTATTTTTTGAACTTCTTCTTTCAATCACAGTATCAAAAAAGATTTTGATTTCAATGCTTCATGGCTCCTTCTCAAGGTATAGTCCATATTCGACTTCAAAATTACAAATGGAATAGGGAAAATACCACGAGTTGTTGCATCATTATTGATGATAGGGGATAATCAGTGTATGGATAATGCGACAACATGAAATTAGCGATTGTCTATTCGACTTTCACAGATCGAAACAATTACAAATAGAATAGGGACTGCGTCATAAGTTGTTACATCGTGATTGATGTTAGACTATGGATTGAGAAAATGCCTACTCCGATGAGAAGTGAGGGAAGCTGATCCCCTTTTGTTTCTTAAAGGGGTGGTTTTGAAGAAAAAGGAAGAGAGTTCTGCTACTAGTCGACAAAGAGTGTTGTTTTTCTCTTTTTCTCTGGACAGAGAAAAACAACTTCTTCTTTATTCTGTCATGGATTTTGTAGTGGTTCAGAATTCATTTTAAGCAGTAGGTTCCGGTCTAATATGATTGTAGAGCGTGGGGTTGATAACCTATCCCTTAAAAAGGAAACATCTGTTTCTGAATTAGAATAGGCAAACGGCCATAGTCCAATATGGACTATAGCGCAGGAAGTTAGTTAGTTCGGTTTATGCTGTTTCATTATTCAAAAGAAATCTTTCGTCCCATTAAATATAAAAAAACACTCCGTTAGTTATTATCACTCCGTTAAAATCACTCATGATTAGTTATTTGAATCAAATTACATTTATCTGCATATTAAATTTAAACTACGAAATGCGCTATTTTTAAACAGTAAGAAGCAATTGAACAATATACACTATGCACTATTTTAATCGATTTGCAAGAATGCTCACAGAAACAGAACATCGATTGGAATCATTCTTGCATCAAACTTATTTTTTGAACTTCTTCTTCAAACACAGCATCAAAAAAAGCTTTTGATTTATTTCAAGTGAAGCATAACAATTCAAATTCGATCCAATCTTAATCAATTTAAACGCACTGCATTTTCCCAAAGAGAATGCACAACTGCACAACATATTAAGGATTCGGGAAAATTGAATTTAACTGCCTAAACCGCCAATGGAAATAAAAACGACTGAAACTAAATAGGAAAATGTTCAACCACCTGCTGCATAAAGAAAAAAGAAAACAAAAACAAAAAAATCAAAACTGGCATGCAGCGAAACCCAAAATAATAATGAAAATAATAATAATAAAAAAAAATACCCCCTGCGTTATTATTTTTTTCTTTTGAGTTTTACCAAAGTCTTTATTTCCCCTTTATTCTGATAGGAAGAAAAGAAAAAAAAATAACTGTACCCGTGATTTAATGGGAATCCATTTCATCGAAGCACAAAAAAAAAAAAAAAAAAAAAAAAAATGAATCCTTACTCTGGTGTTTTTCGAATAAGGCTATATTTGCATCGACCACTCATTACTATCGACAGAAAACATTCTATTTCTCTCCCTCCCCTCTTCCCTCTTCTTTTTCCTCTCTTCACTTTTCTTCGCAAACCAGCGGAATAAAATAAAATAAGTAATATATCTGGATAAGACCAGTTGCGTTTTCTACAAGGATCTCCTAAACATAAAAATAAAAATAAAATCAAACACTGTGTTCTTTTTCGGTTTGAAAGTCAAAATAGCGTTGCAGCTGGTGCTTCCGGTATAAGCAGGATGCGTTTACAGCATATCAATAAAGCGAATTACATTCACATTATCGGTACTCGCCGAACTAGGAAGATACTGTTGGAAAAGATAAGCTGTTTTTTTTCCTTAAATTTTCTTTCGTTATTTTTTTCCTTAAAATTCGAACAGGTTGGATTACATTTAGGATCGATATCGATTATGATTTATACAGCGGGGATCTGACGACATTTGTTTTCTGCGTAATGAGAAATAAGGGATTTGATGTATGTGTTTTTTCAGATAGGAGCATATAAATATTGAATAAGGAATTGTTTTTGAAGCAATCTTACTTCGTTTGAGCTAGTAAGAAAACGCAAGAATATTTTTTAAAAAATTTGTTACATATTTGAAATCGAAAACAAACGATTAAATATCACAATGTTTTTAAAAATACATTTAACATTTAAGTAATCAAGGGGACAATAAAAAAAAAAAGGAAAATATCAATATATTGGAGTGGCAAGAAAGTAATTGCGGTTTTCGACCGAAGGAACTTTCAACCCAATATATATATATATTGTAGCATTTTTTCCACGGGAAGAGTTGTGGAATTTCGTTCTCAGGAGAGAGGAATATATATTGTTTGACGCGTACACAATAACAATCTATCATTCAAATTTGACAGCAGGCAAACAGTGTTGTGGGTAGTTATATTACATGCAGTTAGTGTTTTGTACTAATGAGAACAACCAGCCACTCAAATATGATAACAGATGTTCAGTGTCATGGATAATGAGACTTCATGAAATTAACGATTGTCTGTGCGTCCTTCACTGGTCGGAACAATAACAAATGGAATATGGACTACACCATGAGTTTTTGCATCGTTGTTGGCGATAGACTATGGGCTCTGAAAACGTCTACTCCAATGAGAAGAGAAGGAAGCTGGCCCCTCTTCCTTGCCGGATTTTTTTAAAGGGAGGTTTTTGTAGAAGAAGGAGGAGAGTTCTGCGACGAGTAGACAAAGAGAGTTGTTTTTCTCTGGCGCGAGGCCTTGTGAGTTTCATGTATCACGCCGTGTGGTTGTTAAGGTCTGTCGCAGACTTAGTGACATAGATTCGATGTAGACTCGAGAACTCTGAAAATCTCCTGCCTTGGAGTGAACTGCACTTGTAAATAAAATTATCTTTAATTTTCCTTTTTTTATGTAAATAGTTTTGTATATATATTTAATGTTTGTAAATAAAAATTAAAGTGTTCGCATGAACCTGAAAGTGGTCCTATTCTTGAAGACGTTATTGGTCTAGTATAGACCTAGACATTAAAATGTATATATATATATAAAGCATAATCAAACTCAGACTTTTATTTATTGATGCGTTATCAAATATTACAAAACCGAGTTGCTGATAGAGACCAACTGGTCTTCTCCATCTGTCTTTATAAATAACCCAGTTCCAATAGAGATCAACGAAATGAGTCTGATGGAGCCAATGGGTTCGAAGACCAGGACTGGTATTCATTAGTCTTTATGAGAAACCTGGTTACATAATATCTGTCATCAGTTATAATATTAATAGGAAACGGCATGCACATAATTCTTATCTAAACTCCTAATTCAGAATACTTAAGAATAGGCACAGGACATCCTGTAGATGAAAGGGAGAAAAAGCAGATTCAATTTAAGTGAGAATAAAAAAAAAGAGGAGAAGGCAATTTAGAACTGAAGATGTAGAAATCTTTATAATAGTGAACACCCCCTTTATATATCAATGTTTTCACGTCGTGTCATAATTCTAGGAGAGTAAAGTAATGTTTTCTGAGGAGATTTGCTGTTATGGGGAGTAAATACAGATTTTATTTAAATAATTTGACTTCCGTATGGGTCCGGGTTAGAATAGCCCACTATATCTCATGAATGTCGTAAAAGGCAACTAAGATGATTACCTAGTGCCCGAGAGTATAACCGGGTGGGGGTAAAGTAAGATTTCTCTCTTTGGGTGCCACGTGTCTTTGTGCCGCAAGGTCAAAGACAAAAATAAGCTGCATTTTTTACCTTTTATCATGACTCGTCAGTCAGGTTCACGGACTTGGTCTACATGTTGCTATCGACAAAGTGAAATAAGAAACAACAAAAAATAATTTGCCATTTTAATCTACAAAAATACAAAATAAAGAATCATTATTAACGGAGAGCATCCTTCACATAATTATACATTTTGATACTTCGTTTTGTTTAAAATTGATATGGATAATCAAAAGTATTATCCATATCAATTATCCATATCAATAGTATTATCCATATCAATTATCCATATCAATAGTATTATCCATACTATTGACATTAAAAAATACTTCCAGATTAGTGTGAATGTTTAAAAATCTACTAGATCATAAGAATTTTTTAATAATCAGAAGAAATGTCTTGTGAAAATTTATTACTATGTTTTAAAATATTTTTTTATAGATGTAGATATCTTCTGAAGATATTGAAATCTATATAACAGTTAACATCACTTTTGTATATCGATGTTGTCTCCTAGAATTATAATTCTATTATAGTAAAGTAATGTTTTCCGAGAAGAATCTCTGTTATGGGGAGTAAATATAGAATTTATTTAAATAATTTGTCATTTGAATCTGCAAAAATATAAAATAAAGAATCATTATTAACAAGAGTATCCTTCATATAATTATATATCTTTGATGCTTATTTTGTTTTGTTTGAAATTAATATGGATAAGACTTTTGACTATTGATCTCTGTAAGAAATATGCTTTCGCATGAAATGTGTATATATCAATAGAAAGTTAAGTAAGAATATCTTTGTTCAATTTATTTCAATTAAAAAATAATTCCAGATTAGCGAGAATATTTTAAAATTTCTTAAATTATAAGAATTTTTTAATAATTACATGAAATGTGTTGTGAACATTTGTTACAATGTTTAAAATTATTTTTGTCTTGATTTTATATATTGAAGAAATTTATTTGCATTTGAAAAGTAATGCATTGGATTTTTCAGTAATAATTAAATGAACAATTTGATGACTTGAACCTTACAGTTCGTCGTATGTTGCAGGTGTTTTTAATAACATTAAAAGAAGAAGAATATTTTGGATTCATGATAGAAATGGAAAGACTGTCTGTCATGTTTATTTATTCAGCTGCTTTTTTTACAATCCCGTATACTCTAAACATAACAATGAGAACTTACACACATAAGGATTCCCCCTCTATATCTCATTTGCATTCTTCGTCGCTTTAGTGAAAACAAACGTCTTGACCTCACAGAAAAACCAAATGAACAGGATTTTATTCATGCACGTTGAGAAGGACAACTGAGTTCTGTCTAGCTCTGCTGGTGGATATGCAGAACTGTGGAGAGCGTGTATTTCTCCAGCTTTGTGTTGAATTTCCGTGATTCCAAGTCTGCGTCCCCGTGTGTTGGTCCTGAATATTCCAGAGACACTCACGCAAGCCTCCATTTGCATAAAGAACTCATCGGCTTGCTCTTTTATGGTTGTTTTTACTTTCTGCACGGTGGCATCAAGGAAGGTTTTTATTTATTTTTTTTTCCAGGATATTTTGGTGGAATAGAAAGCACAAAAAAGATTGGATAAGCTAAGAATGAAAATGGCGGTGATTTTTTTGTTTTGTTTAGAGGATGCTAGTTTTTTTCCCTTAGCCTCCCTTCTTTTTTTTGCAAGTAAAGAGATTTAACATATTCATCCAAGATCAAAGTTTTTTTTTTGTTGTTTATCTCATTTTATTTCATATTTCATCGAGAATTTCGTGGGCTGTTGTACCTAAAATCCTTCTGTGGTTTTGTGTGTGTTTGTATAAGTTTTTTTTGTTGGCATTATGTTCTTAAGTACTTTTCGTCAACCACATTTCTACCAGAAACTTTGGAAGCTTGGACTAGATTGTGTTGGATTTCTTCATTTGCCATGTTTAGAAATAACCATTAACTTTTTTCTTGTTGAAATTATTTCTGAAGAAAAGAAGTTATTATCATTTTTCAGATATTAAGTTTCTGTTCCTGTTCACATTAATTTACTAGAAAAATATAAATATATATTTGATGAAAGTCTCAAAAATGTAAAACTTTGTATCAAGATTTATTAATAGTACCTTAAATAGGAAATAATAGATTAAATCTTATTTAAAAAAAGTAAGTGAATGTCCAAATAGATAAAAAAAAATGTAATAATTTTTTCTATCTAGAGAATTAATGCTTATAATTGTAATTCTTATTATGATTGAAAAATTAAAATTGATTAATAGAGTTGAATTTAATTTTTTCAGTATTAACTTTTTTTCTTGTTGAAATTATTTCTGAAGAATCATATTACAGACATGAAGTTTCAGCGGTAATTTACATTAATTTACCAGAAACATTTAAATATAGTTAGATGGAAGTTTCAGTCAACTTTGTGTCAAGAATTTAATAATAGTACCTTAAATAAACATTAATAGATTAAATCTTATTTGAAAAAAGTACGTGAATGTTCAAGTAGATAAAAAAAATGAAGTTTTTCCTAGTTAGGAAATTAATGCTTGTAATTGTAATTCTTATTATAGCAAAATTAAAAATTTACTAATCGAGTTGAATTTAATTCTTTTAAGTATTAACTTTAACCATTAACTTTTTTCTTGTTGAAATTATTTCTGAAGAAAAGAAGTTATCATATTTCAGATATGTTTCAATTGTTGTTCACATTAATTTACTAGAAAAATATAAATGTATTTTGTTGGAATATTCAGAAATGTAAAACTTTGTATCCAGAATTTATTAATAGTATTTTAAATATGCATTAGTAGATTAAATATTATTTTAAAAAGTGCGTGAAGTTTCTAATAGATTAAAAAAAATTAACTTTTTCGTAGCTAGGAAATTAATGCTTGTAATTGTAATTCTTCTTATTATTATTATCGAAAAATTGAAATTAAATTAATTATTTAATTAAATTATTAATAAATTATTGAATAATAAAATTATTAATATTTAATAAAATTGTTAATTTTATTTAAAATTTTAATTTAGTAAGACTTTTCATTCATAAAGTTCAATTGCACCTTAATTATTTTTAAAACTATGTTTACAAAACCTTTGAAATTTTCTTCAAACTGTGAAATGCTAAAATTTTTTGTATTGTTCTAAAATAAATGTGGCATTTAAATTTAATTTCAAATGGGATTTTAATTTAAAAATTTTATTTTAATTCAGATATATTTTAAAAGTTATTGCACTTGAAATAGAAATATAACTTTAATTTTATGATTTAACGATAAATATAATAATTATAAACATGAATAGTCATTAAATATTAATGATTAATTTAAATTTAAATAATTATAAATATAATTTTTATTTTATGATTTAACGATAAATTTAATATTTATAAACAGGAATAGTCATTAAATATATATTAATAATTCATGTAAATATAAATAATTATATATATAATTTAAATATAACTTCGATATTATGATTTAATGATAAATCTAATATACAATATATAAAGAATAATCATTAAATATTAATCGTTAAATTATATATAAATAATTATAAATATAATTTTGATTTTATGATTTAACGTTAAATTTAATATATATATAAACAGGAATAATAATTAAATATTAATCTTTAAATTATATATAAATAGTTATAAATATAATTTTGATTTTATGATTTAACGATAAATTTAATATATATATAAACAGGAATAATCATTAAATATTAACCTTTAAATTATATATAAATAATTATAAATATAATTTTGATTTTATGATTTAACGATAAATTCAATATTTATAAACAGGAATAATCATTAAATATTGATCACTAAATTAAATATAAATAAATTAATGTTTTTCTGAATATGATTATTTATCTTAATAAATATTAAATGTATCGTTAAATCATAAAATCAAAGTTATACTTAATTATAGATATAATTTAAAGATAACTTTGATTTATATTTAATTATATTTAAATTGATTACATTTAAAATATATTTATAATTAAATGTAACTTTGATTTTATGATTTAACGATGAATTTAATATTTATTAACATAAATAATCATTCATAAAGCATTACATTATTTATCATAAGGCATAATAACCTTGTTATTGCTTTATATATGGGTTGTAGTTTTTGGTATATATCATTAATGACTTGCTTTTCATAATAAAATTGAAAACATGTACAAAAACTAAATAAAAATCACGTATATATATTCAGAATAAAAATTTTTTCTTTCGAATATTTCAAGTTCTCTCATCTCATGAAAAGCACGTTATGATATTGAAGAGTATTTATGTTTGTCAAACACTGGAGCGAGATTGGTAAGAAGTCCATTTTCTCACCGGCGATCGAACCAATTGAAAGTGGAGCGAAAGAATCGGGCGGCATTAAACCCTAAAGAGTCGGAAACGCTCTATTTGAGAGGGGACGTTTCGTGATTCACCAACGAGTAGGTATAAGTCTCCTTCGCTTTCTGTTAACAATGAATCCGCAGCATTGAATGCAACAGTATTGCGTAACGAATTCAATTTAATATTGGATTCAGTATTTATTAGAGTATAAGACAGGAGGATTATACCAAAGGTAAAGGAGGAGAAAATAAAAATATAAATGACAGGTACAACATTATATGCATAATTACTGAGAAGAAAGAATGAGAATTATGTGACAAAAGCAAAGAATTGTGTATTGTAATTAAGAAGTAATATTAATTTTTTTTTTAAAGTCAATTCCTACTTTTTTTCTCATTATATTGCAGAAAAGTCCTTTACAAATAAAGTTGAAATTTTTCTCTTACGTTTGGCGCCATCTATTATTAGATACATGCAACTTAAACTAAAAAAAACTAAAATTAATTAATTAAATTTAATTACTGAATTAATATTTGAAAAATCTGTATTAACATCAAGTGCCATTCACTATAAGTTCGAAAAAATGTATTTGAACTTGGAATGGATGAATAAAAGTATGGAGTGGAGTGGATGAATAAAAGATGGAGAATAAAGAATGGAGTGGATGAATAAAAAGTATTTAAAAAAAAATCTCGATAGAAAATTTGAACAAGATATATATAGGGAGAGTGTGAACTAATAGTAGGAATTCAAAAATACAAATGGTAGATAAAAAATTGCCTGTATAGTTACACAAAAAAATGCATGAGAATTGTGTACTGTAAAGTAAATAAATATACAAATGACAGGTAAAAAAATTGCATGCATAGTTACACAGACGAAAGCACGTGTATTGTAAAAAAACCCACGTATAATGGAAAACAAGTAAAAATTCAAGGGAATATGTGTTATTAAAAATGACAAATTAATCACATAGGAAGTAATATAAAGAGTAGATCGAACATAATGTTTTTAGTAAATAAAAAGAATGACTTTATACAAAAAATAATTAGGGTCTTTAGAAAATATGAATGAAAAAAAAAAAAACATAAATGTAGTAAAATTACTTGTTGTAAAGGTAAAATTTCATATTTTATCATTATGGAAAGTTAAAAAAATCACTGCCGAATAAATTAAATACTTAATTATGCTTAAATTAAATGACTTTATAGAAAAAAATAATTAGGGCCTTAAAAAATATAAATGTAGTAAAATTAGTTACGGTAAAAGTAAGATTATATATTTTATCATTATAGAGAGTTAAAAACATTGCTGTTGAATAAAATGAAATACAAATTATTCTTTTAAATGCAAATTTCTTATATACTAGGATTATTATATCTAATAATTTTAATTTAATTAAATAACAAAATAACTAAATTTAATATTAAAACACAAAAATACAAAATTTCTCAAATGTAAAAATTTTTTTTTGCAAAATAACTATAAATCGCTTCGAATCAATGAAAATTTAATAATTACATAACTCTTAATACCACAAATCTGTTAACTACTAATACTAACAAATAACTAATACTATTAACAAATAATAATATTAACAAGTTAACAAATAATACTAACTAATTCTAATAATCACTAACTAATACTACTAATTTTTTTCCACAGAAATTGATATTAAAAATCTTTTTTAATAAGAGTATATTTATTAAAGTAAAATTGGAGATATGCAAGAATACTAAAGTATTACTCGGAATTACTAAGAGAAAGAATTACTCTACCGCTTTTATATTATTCTAAGCGTAATCATTGTATGAATAAAACAAAATTCACTGTCCCATGTTTCTTTCCATTTCTGCATTTAATGCGTGATATATTTATATTTATTGGACTGTTTATTAAACTTAGTACAACTAAAACACTAACAAATATCTAAGAAAACTAATAATTTTTTTCCACAGAAAATGACATTAAAAAATCTTTTTTTTTTTTAAAAATTCCTCTTAAATCAGGTTTATTTGGAAACAGCCCCTGGCTATCTCGATGGGTCCTCTATCACTACAATCTGATCATCGCATATGAGAAAATATCGAATATTTTGCAGCGAATCGCCTAAATTCTGACGTTTACGAGTGTGGGCATGACCGTGCATAGAAAATTCCGACTCAGCTGCCGATATTTGATTCCCTGTAGACATAGGGACACCCTGCGATAATTAAAGAAGGGACAATTAGAGAGAGCGCTTCTCTTCATGTTTACCCTCTACTCTTCCCGCCATGTAGCTCTGCAAAAGTGCAAGCTCCGGAACTGTAATACTTCCGATGCAGTAGATCTGACTGGAATGCCTGGAGAGTTCGAGGGGAGGGGCTCTACAAGTACTCATTGATGGCTGCAGAAAAGAAGAGACTGTATAAATATCCCCGAATAGCAAAAGTCAATTAAATTTCTTTGCATTGAAACTTTAACGTAATTGAGTTATTCCAAAGTTTGATTTTTCAGGATTGTATATTAATATATATAGATATAATGATTGTGATTATATTGAATTTATTGATTCAAATTAAGACGTTTAGGCATTTACTTGATGCAATAAGTTAATATGAAATCAAAAGCAGATATCCAGTCATTAATAAATTAAAATTTAAAAAAATTTGATATTCGAGTAAGAATTTCAATTTATCTTGCATAAATATGACATCAATTATTTTTAATCTTTAGAGGATATTTTTTTAAAAATTTAATGTCCTCATCATTATTAAATGAATATTTATTAATGTTACTTATCAAATGAGTTTACCAATTTGAAGCCTGACGGATAGACGGATAGTGGGTTTCCGCACTAAGTATGGTCTCTTCAAAATTCAATAATCAATGCTGCAGTGCAAGGTTTTTTTTCTATGTTGAAAAGCACAACAAATATGTAGGATTGTGCTATTGAGAAAAATGAGAATTTTCCGACACAATCAGTTATTATATTTTTTAGTACATTTTAATGTGTATTTTCAAAATAGAAATTAAGCCTATTGTTATAGTATGACCTACGTTTGTGATTTGATTAATGCCTTTTCCAAATTTTCTTATATTCCAAAGAACATAAATTTCATGATCACAATTTTTATGATTTTTTCTTAATTTTTTTGAAACATACAGCAATATACTTGTAGTAATAGTAATTTAATAATGACATTTATATTGAAATCATCAGACAAAACATCGTAAAATTATATTTTCTACAAACTAAATTCTCAATAGCAACTAAGCAATTTTCCAACAACTATCTTGGTTATATTACTAATATGTATTTAATGTCATTGCATTTTATGTAACGCCCTATAAATACATTTTATAATAAGTAAATTGAATAAATATTAAGTCAAATTGACTTAAAAATTATTTTTTGTACTCTTGGAAAATTAATTAATGTTCAAAATAATCTTAGGCTTTCATATATTTGATGGAGAATTTAATATAATAATATATATTAATATATTTAATTATTAAAGTTTGTAGTACTTTAGGTATACATTACACATTTGACGATTTTAAGCCAAATCAAGGAACAAATAATTTATTTTTAAACCTTTCAGAAATTACTCCAGAGATGCATGGCAAATGCAAATCATTATAAACGCCAACACAGTATTCCATTTTTGCACATTTCCTCTACTAGAAGTTCACAAGTAATTCAAAATTAAATGCAGAGAACATGATTTGACATGGCCTTTATTGTATTAGGATCACGAGCTAAATTTAAATTTGTAGAACAAAAAAAAAAAAAAAAATAATAATGTGTCAAATTGACTTAAACAAATTATTTTTGGTACTCTTGAAAATTAAGTAATATTCAAAATAATCCTTAATTTTCATATATTTGAGGAAATCATGAATTTCATAGGGAACAATATTATTCGAATATTGTATATTGCATCATATGCATACATAATATAATATTTTATAAAAACATTCTTCTTTTGATATTTTCTATTGGTATTTGTATTTCAAAGTAACTGTCACAATGAGAATCTTGAAAATTTTTAATATACTATAAAGATAATAATATGTTTATAATATATTTCATTTTTATAAAATATTATTATTATTAAATGTTTATAAATTTCCAAACATATTATTATAAAAATATTATTCTTGTTTTTAGAAAATATATATTTAGAATTTAATATTATTGATTTCATTAAAGAAAGTTGTATTGTGGATATTTATTTGATGTCGAAATATAGACCAAAATAATGTAATAATGTCGATAGAATGTAATTTCTTATCTACTATCTTATCTATATTGATGAAGGATAAAAATTACAATACAAAATTACAAATATTCCTGTAAACAATGCTGTATTGATAAATAACTCTTTAATGCAATTTACTTGAAAAGTATTTGAAAAGTATTTAAAAAATATTCTATTGATTAAATTTAATTCCGTAACATGCTCTAATATTCAAGCTGCAAGCTAATTTTGCCGAAGTACGTGATGTTTACATATTTACTTAGTTTTAAGTGAGCACATGAATAACATATGAAAATAAAAGGCTGAAATATAAATCATTTTAATTTATTAGAATACAATATGAGAAAAATTTTCAAGCATTAATTTGTCTTGTTAATATTTATGACCAAATTAATCCTTATGAAATTAATACTTCTATGTAAGGATTTTTCTCAGTCCTTAGATGAATGATTTGGCACACGGTTATAATGAATTAACGACAAACAATATGATTCTGAAGTACGTGGTTAGTTTACATATTTACTTAGTTTTAAGCGAGAACATGAATAATATATTAAAATAAAAAGTTGAAATATAAATCATTTTATTTTATTAGAAAATACGTTATGAGAAAATTTTCAAGCCTTAATTTGTCTTGTTAATATTTATGTTAATATTAATTATTATTATAGTTATAATGAATTAAAGACAAACAATATGATTCTTATGATTTGAGTATTAAAAAAAGTTTTAAATATACAACCTGCCAATTTTTAGATTAATAATAAAGTATTATTATAAATATTAAAGAAACTATATTTTTAATATTTATAAGGGAATAATACAACTTCATAATTTTTTTCAATTTTGCTAAAACTTTTGAGTTGATTTAAGTACAAATAAAAATCTTATACTCTCAATATATGAATAGAGAGTTTAAAACATAAATAAAACGGTTAATATATCAGTTTTAAAATTCATCTGATGTTAATGATTCTTCAAGTAAAGATAATTAATTAATTCAGTTAATTAATGATTCTTCAGTTCACAGTTGTTAATGGTTCTTCTGATGTTAAACATCTGTTATGTTAATATGCCAATCATCATGTTAATGATTCTTCAGTTCACAGTAAAATTCTTATATGATTAAAAGATAAAAACTTTGATTACTTCACAACGATCAATAAAAAATAAATATGTAAAATTTTAAAATATATCAATTCCAGTTTTCACTGAATGGATATTAATATACATAAAATACTCCTTTCTCTCAGAATGAAAAGCGTGCGTTCTACCGTTAAAATGTTCTGTTCGTATTTTTAACACAACTTCCAGATATCTAAAGATATACTTTTCCAAAATCTACAAATCCGTGAAAATATCGCATACCTAACCACAAGCTTCCATTTAGAATGGAAGACTTTTCCAAAAATCACTGGCTGCACTTCCATCTTTTCCATCGCTGCCCACCATATGTCCTGCGGGACATGAAGCGGACAAAAAGAAAACTATCAAATAACGACAGAGGGCCCTCACGGTGAACGGACAGTTTAACCCGTGACACGAATCCGCTACGACGTGGCGCAGCGGTTGGGCGACACGCGTGACAAATCTGGGTCCCAGGATTCAAATGCCGGAAAGCGTGGCCCGACGCATAGATCACAGGACATCTCTTTTCAGACCCCTCAACTCCACTCGCGTATGGCCGGCAGACGATTTTTCCTACTTCAGGAAAAGTTATTTCTGGAATGAAATGAACAGACCTAGAACGACTTTAACGTAACTTTAGTTGCAACTTCATGTGTTTTGAGTGAACTATTATTTAAATTATTTAAGAATACAAATTTATATATGCAAAATGTAACATAGTACAATATCTATCTGTTGTAATTATTTTAACTTAACAACAACAACAAAATGGCTGTTTTTTTTAATGAAAAATAATTTTTTAAGATTATAAATAACATTACTGATTATTTTAATCAGTAATATTATTGATACTTACTACTTGATAGTTACTACCTAATTTGATCTATTTTAATGTTTTATTGTTGCTCAAATATTATCAAGTTCAGATGAGCTTGAAAATTTAGTGTTGGTATTTTAATTATAGTGAAGTTTTTTATTTTCTGATTTTGAATTGAAGTTTTTATTTTATAAAAGTTAAATAGTTAGATTTTTATTTTTATTTATAGTTTTATATTAGTTATTTTTACACTTTATTTTTATAAATTTATAAAGTTATATAGTTATATAGTTATACTTATGTAGTTATATTTTGCATAGATTAACAACATTAAATTTTGAAATAAATTTGATTTTCTTGATTATTTTTAATTTACAGTTAAAAATTATATATGTCTTACATGAAACACATGCTTTAAAATCAAGCAAAAATTGAAGCAAATGGATAGCAATAAAAAATATTAAAAAACACTCTTTCTATATATAAGGAAACAAAAATTACAGGGGCCTGAATAGTCGAGTGTGTAGCGCTCTGTCGTTCGGTGCCACGGATGTTTGTAGTGGTTCGGAATCTATTTTAAGTCGTAGTCCCGGTCTAATGGGACTGTTAGAGCGTCTCAGAGTCAAGTCACACTTCTACCTACTTGTTCTCCATCACAATAGAAGCTTCCCCCTTTCCATCCACCTATGAGTAGTTCACTCATAAGATGTCCGTCCCGCACTGCAGGATATTGAGGATTAGTCACAACAAAATTACAGAAATTTTTTAATATCTGAATTTCTAAATGTATTAATTGAAATCTTTCACCGTAAATTCTTTATAAATTACATATTTTATTAAAAGTATTTAAAAAAATAATTAAATTATTTTATTTATGTATCGATATAGTGATCTTTTTCGATTTTTCACAAATACGATTGCTTTTGAAATTCTTTAGTAGGAATAGTTAAATACAAAATGGCAACTATCTGAACAAGTTTCAGGCTTAGTATCAAATGGGAAAGCATTGCCTACATATAAATGTGATCTCCCTTTTTATTATTTACAGTCGTCATGAAATCAATACGCTTTCCTAGAACTTCCAAGAATTGTACAACTGAAAAAACACCCAACATTCCGTATCGGGTTTAAAGCCTTTAGGAGCTTGATATACAATTGTTGTTCTGAGATGAGTATTTTTTATTAAAAGGTGATTATTTTTTTTTAAAAAGTTCATTATAAAATATAAAGTATTTATATAATAACTTCTAAGTATTTTAATAATTTTTACATTACAGTAATTTAGAGAATTTACATCACCATTTTAAATCCTGCAAGAAGTATTTCCGATAACATCATCTTTATAATTTTCTGAAATATATGCATGAGTTTTATTAAATCATATAGAATGTTTTTTAGTACCAATATTAATTTACGTGTACTTATATATAACGTATACATACATATTTCCTATATTACATATTATGTATACTTATATATTACGTATACATATATATTTCATATATTACATATTATGTATACTTATATATTACGTATATTACATATTACCTACATTGTATATTACGTATATTATATATTACGTAAGCTATTTATTATAAAACGTTAAGAAGGGTAAATTAATAAAATAATTTAAATTAATTAATAAAATAATATAACTTAATTTGCATATTGATATTATTTTGTATTAAATAAAACATATTCAACATGAACCAGAAAAAAATAACTTTAAACGTCAATTCAAATCATACTAAAAATTCCCATACGAAACATTTAATATCTAAACAATTTTAAGGACAAAGCATACGTCATGAACAAAATAACTTCGCATCACTTTGAAAACAGGAGGAGTAAAAAAAAAAAAAAAACCTTCTTTGCGATGCATTTTTTTAAAATTTTATTTTATCATCATACTTCTTAACCCATACGCCATTTCTCTGTTTTCCCATCCAAGTAAAAAGAACTGTTTAAAGAGTAAATATACATTCTTCAAAAAGATACCTGTCCTTCATTTTTTTTTTCTTCTTTGTTCTTTTTCACTGTCTCAGTGCAAACATACGTGCCAAGGATCAGAAACAACGAAGATTATGCGGAATTAATTTTGCCCTTCTGTCTACGAAAGAACGGCAGAGAAAAAGGAACAGAAAAAAAAATGTAAGAGGCCCTCTTCAAAAAGTTGCAGATATATACGAACTTGTTTAAACGTGGAGCCATTTTGTATCATTTCAATACGTGGACAGAATTGCTTATTGGCATTCTAGTAAGCGGGTATGATAAAGTTTTCCGAGCGAGCTACCGTTTAATTCGAATGTGGAATTCTGCAAGAAATGTATTGTTTGGATTGTTTACCCCTCCTTTTTCTCAAAGTGAACAGCGCTTGAATATCAAGTTTCTAAAGACTTTAAACCCGATACGGAATGTTAGGTTTTTTTTTAGCTGCAGAATTCTTGGAAGTTCCAGAAAAGCGTATTGATTTCATGACGACTATAAATAATAAAAAGGGAGATCACATTTATATGTATGCAATACATTTCCATTTCATACTAAGCCTGAAACTTGTTCAGAGAGTTGCCATTTTGTATTTAACTATTCATATTAAAGAATTTCATAAGCAGTCGTATTTGCAAAAGATCGGAAAGATCGGTACAGATTCTGCAAGAAATGTACTGTTTGGATTGTTTATTCCTCCTTTTTCCAAAATACATAATTAAGTAACGTATATTTTCGAATGTAAGCCGATACTTGTATATAAGCCGAGAACGCTTTGTTTCTTCAAAAAATTTACCAAATTTCAAAATCCGTATATAAACCGAAATTTTCATTGTTTATGGTATTCCATTATTATTATTTCTGATATATGTTTTGCTACATTTTCTGCTAGTCTGGTGCAAATAATTTTTAAAAATAATTTTTTTTTATAAAAAGAATAATTCATTTTCATAAAAAGAATAATTCATTTTCATA
>BPLQ01008573.1:291984-544560 GCA_021605075.1 Caerostris darwini
AAAACTTGAAAACATACACCATATCCCTAAATCTCCCCCACAGTTCATCCATAGACCTCATGGTATGTGTGAAGAACAAAAAGCTCGTTCAGGATGTAATAGGAAAGGAAGAGGAGTGCTGATGATGCTTTTCTCACCCAACACCCTTTCTGTCTTCCAGTATCTGATGACGGCGACCCCTAGATGTCGGTTGGCCGCTCGTTAGATACCCCTAATGCTCGCGACAAATATCCTCCGCTGATCTATTAGAGGGGAACAAATATCAACACGTGTCGCGTGTCACAAGATAGATGGGGATGGGGGGAGTGATATGGATGGCACGTCACAGGTTTTTTTGGAAGTTGTGACATTAGCTGTCTGCTGATTGTTTTGGTGTAGGGTCATATTCATGCCGTTAAGGTTTTGCTAATGTCTCAATAATATGTTTTGACCTTGTCTTAATTAGCTAATGTTTCATCATTAACTTTAATCAGGGCTGCTTCATGTAAAATGATAGCGTTCAGGACATTAAGATCTTTTGTAATTTCAGGGGCAATTATTTTAAAGTGTAAATGAATAGATTAAAAACAGAATTGAGTCTGCCAATAAGGCCTTTTTTTGGGTCAATAAATCTGTTTAAATCACAATTCATAAGCAGAAAAATTAAATTTTTGCTATATAAAACCCTTATTAGACCTATTTTGTCTATGGCTCCGAAACTTGGACTTAGACAAGATCTGATGAGGGCCATTTGGGTGTATTTGGGCTGAAGATTTTAAGGGCTATTCTTGGAGGTGTCAAGGAAAGTGATTGTTGGAGAAGACAGTACAACGCAGAAATATATAAATGCTATAAAGACAGATATTATAAAATTTATTTAGATTAAACTGGGATTCTCATATTTAGAATGAATGATTGAAATCCTGTAAAAAGGCTCATTTTGGCATATCCACAGGGACAAAGAGGAAGAGAACAACCCAGGTTGCGATGGATAGACGCAGTTGAGAAGGAGTTTGCTTACAAAGGGTTAAGAATTGGAGGACCCTTGTCACCCAGATGAATGCATGGAAATCTCTTCAAAGGAAAGCCTTAGCTCACTCTTAGCCTATTGATGATGATGATGGTGATGATGAAAAGGATAAATTATTTTTGTTTAATTACTTTGCGTTTATATAATACCGTCCAATTTAGAGGGCAGGTAAAGTCCCTCACAACTGACAGTTAAAGGCAAAGTACAAATGTAAAGTTTATATACATTCAAAGCATATTGGTTGTTTTGTATTTTTCCCAAATGAGCAGATTTCAACTTGCACAATTTATTTATCAGGTGAATTTTGAGTTCAATTTTTTAATGTATTGCCAAATATAATGTAACACACGACTCATGGCTAAGTGTAATGGGAGCAGCTAGAGTATTGGAAAACTCAGGTTCATGTAGCTGGCGATGTCAATGGCCGTTACTGATTTCAGAAACGAGGAAATTAGATTGCGATTGTGACAACTTGTATAAGTCATTAGCATCAACAGTCAGGCTGCCTGTTGAAAAAAAAATTGTTTTCACTTATATGGTATACAAAATTCATGGCTAGCAAAAGGGAAACACTTATAAATACACAACAAGAATGAAATAAAGATATATTCTAGCATTGTAATATTAATAAATCAATGCTACTGCGTAAAAAAATATCGTGCAACTATATGACAGATTCCTTTTTATTTGTTGAAAGGAATGACAATAAATAGTTTTTCTTAGTTTTCCAGAAAATTTAGATTTTATATTAAAAATGTTATTAAAATTACTTAAAAAATAAAATTACTTATTTATTTAGATTTATTTATAAAATTTTTAATTTATTAAAACATCTGATACACACATATGTGAAATTGTCCTTGAAGGTGAAATTATGATATATATTACTATGTCGAAACATTTTACAACCTTTATTTGGTCTGAGACTTGAAATCTAAACCGTTTAGTGAAAATAGGTAAAAAAATTCTGGACATACCATTTTAAATAGTAAAATAAACTTATTTTTACATCCGACTGATAAAAATATTCTCCTAATTTTTCTGATTATTATAAATTTTATTAGGGATAGGCCAAGAAAATAATTCTTTTGTATTCTTTAAGATAAAATAAAGAACATTTCTTGGAAAATTACTTAAAAAATGTGTATTCTTTTGCATCGATTCCTGCAGTATCTTATTTGTTAGTGGTTCAGAATCCACTTTAAACTGTAGGCCCCTTTTATGTTTAGCCCTTGTGTGCACAAGGTGACGTAGGGCTACAACCCCCCCCCCAAAAAAAAAAAAAAAAAAAAAAAAAACCTCCAGTCTTTTATCGATAATTCCAATCCCTCATTATTAATCTAAATATATCATTTTCTTGATAAGTACATCAAACTTTTAATAAAAATTTAATTTTATTCTTTTTATTAAAATATATAGTTGCTTTAAAATTATGCAGTTTTAAATAAGTTATTAAATTTATTTCAAAAATTGATTTTTTTCACAAAAATTTATGCATATTCTTATAAATTTTTAAAATTAAAATTTGGGTTAATTGAAGTTTAAAAGGTTTTGTAGTTAAAATATTTGGCCAATTTTTCTCTTTTGATACTAACAGTTAATATGATTTTTATTTGATTTTAATTAAGCTATATTTTATTATTTAGTAGAAAAATATTTTGATTTCTTTTTTTTCTTGTATACTTATATTATTGAATAATTTGAATATATTATTGGATTTATTTTGTATTTAATATACATTTTCTCTATTTGTTATCAAATCAAGAAAGATTTCATTTAAAAACTCACAATTTTGTTTTAACTGCAATTTTCACACTATCATCAAAACATGAATGTATCACATGATACAAATATTATTTCTTTCGATATATATCACTTTTTTCATTTTAATTGCTAGCTGCTGTTCATCATTGGACTCTAAACCATTCACATATTTGCATAATCCAAAACAGTAAAAAGATTTATTCAGTATTTGCTGACAATACGCCCAAAAACTCATAATTTTGTGTTAATTGAAATTTTTACACTTTCTCCAAGTCCTGAATGTATCACATGATATAAATATTATTCCTTTCAATATGCATCACTTTTTTTCATTTTACTTGGTATCTAGACTTTAAACCATTCAAATATTTGCATAATCCAAAACAGTCCAAGGATTTATTCAGTATTTGCTGACAATACGCCGTTGATGCCTCACTCCTGAATTTCCCCAGATAGTCCCAGAATGCAGATTTCTATTAAAAACTCGCAATTGTGTGTTAATTGCAATTTTCACACTATCTTCAAATCCTGTATGTATCACATGATATAAATATTATTCCTTTCAATATGTATAACTTTTTTTCATTTTACTTTACTGTTTACTATTGGACTCTAAACCATTCAAATATTTGCATAATCCAAAACAGTCCGAGGATTTATTCAGTGACAATGCGCCATTGACGCCTCACTTTTCCCCAAATAGTCCCTGATGGGTCACTTTTCCTGCGTGGTCCCTGGAGCAAGAAACACAAAGGGGCGAGGAAAAATGATGTTGCCCTCATTGCTGCTATCAACCCTTCCCTTTCTGCGGGCCGGAAGGGCACTGCAGGCCGTCTGCAGCTCCAGGGCCCCCGGTTGTGGCGGGGGAGGCAGTCAGGAAAGAGATAAGTACGTATGAAAGAGTGGGAGGGTTGGTGCCGGGAATGAATGAGCTTTTTCTTTCTTTTCTTCCACAGTTTTTTTTCTGTTCTTTTTTTTTCTCTGGAGAAACAGATGATGACAGCCAATTTTTTTGTCTGTTGTTTTTTGGTTGAACTCGCTGTATCTTGCAGAGTACTGGTACGTCATGCAAAAAAGTTCCTCGTCGTAATTTTGACTTGTTAGAGTAATAATACACGTTTTTTCCGTTATTGATTTTTGAATTTTCGTATTGGGCTACTCTACATTCTTGGAAAAATTAATAAATCACTTATTTAAGGAAAATCCGGATTTGCATCATTAAAATCTCGTTTAATGTAAATAAAAAAGAATTATTATTTTTCTGAATTCAAAATTGAAAATGCTTTTTTTCCGAATAAACAGAGAGTAATAGTAAGTATTTATACTGTTTCACTGTGCAATATAGTAATATTTTTTGTAATATGTAAGCTTTGTAACATTTTTTGTAATATGTAATAATAATATGGAAGCTTTGTAATATTGTTCGCAATATGTAACGATGCGTAAGCTTTGTAATATTGTTTGTAATATGTAACAATATATAAGCTTTGTAATATTGTAGGTCTTCACATTGCATGTAACATTTTTTGTAAGGATTATTCAGTAGAAAACTGGAAGAGATGGACAATTACGACATGCTATTTTTGGTGGAGAGACTTGTATATCACCCTGCACTAGTATTAGTATGTTTTGTAATAGGATACTATATTAAATGGTATATAATCGTGGCTGTGGAATTCTGATGCTTGAGTAAATTGTATGCTTTTACATTTCTTATTAATTGATTATTACAGATTATACAAATTGTTTAGCTATTAATGTAATCATTGGGGCCTGATGGCCGAGTAATAGATCTCTGTCCCACAGTCCTATAGATATTTGTAACGGTTCGGAATCCTTTTTACACAGTATGTTCCGGTCTAATATAACTACTGCTACTACACTACAACACATCACTAGTTTGGGAATGAGGGAGGGGGGGGGGTGAGAAGGCTGACTGGCTCCGTGACGCTCTCATGACAACTCGAACTCAGAACCTGTGGCACAGAGAGCTAGAGCACTACACACTCGGCCATTCAGACCCCAACATCTAGTATGACGGTAAAGCGCTGGGCGTAAAGCTGACAACTCTACTGAGTAAAAAGAAAATATCTCATGTTTCGGAATTTGGCAGTGGGAAGACGGCCATGGCCCACCAAATGTTGGGGCTGTTGCGGCATTGAAGAAGAATGCATTCATTAATTCAAAGTCATGTTACATTAAATATTTTTAATAATTTTTTTTCGATTGAAAGCCATAAAATTCTATATTTTTTCTTAATTTTTTTAAGGAGTAAGTAATTTAAGAAATAAGTAGTTTTAGGGAAATGAAGTTTGATGTTGTATCTTGTGTAGTAAAGCACGTTGTGTGGAAAGATAGTTTAACAAAGAGGGTACAGTATGTTTTGTAAGGAATTTTTTCCGTAATAACAATTAAATAAACATCTACTCATTGTTAATATTCCTTAAACATAATAATTTCCCATTTATATCGAATTGGGAGTGCAAGTAGATCAACCTTCTCGTGGTGAATTCCGGGCAACGTCTAGTATGGCAAAATTATCTACAAAATCGGCCTTCAGTCTGGTTCTCAGTGTGAGATTCTAAGAATTCTGCAGTGAACTTATGTGGCTTTCCCCAAACAAGAAAGAAGAGCATGGCTCTTGACCCTCTCTATCTCCTGTGTGATAACCAGAAAGAAATGGATATGCCTCACCTTGCTTCCCATTCTGCGCTGCCTCCAGTTTTTTGATGGAAGCGCTATTGGATTGTCAGACTTAAGTGGATGGATTAATTGATATAATTTTCTTCTACCTTGTTCTTTGAATTTTTTTAATATCTGTTGTCCTGTAAACTTGCTATTGGAAATAAAAAAAATATTGAATAGTTTAGTTTGGTTTGTCGTTCTACGGTCATCTTATGCTAACAGACAGAGTCCTACAGCTTAAAGTGGATTCCTAACCACAATTAACATCCAGTGCCATCACCAGGAAAGCCTGAAACTTGAGATACCCTGAATGAACAAAACCTGAAATCTGTGATACCAAAGGATAGAGCTCTAGCCACTTGGCCACCAGGCAGCTAAAATATTGAATAAGTGAAATATATTTGTAAAAATGAACCCCAGATATTTAACAAATAAATTTGCAAATATAATCCCTGCATTATACAATCTAACAATGTCTTTATTTTAGGTTACAATGGTCACAATGATCTATTTTAAGGTTATTTATTGTCTCTATTATTAGGAGCATGGTTCCTGACCCTCTCTGTCTCCCGTAGGACAACCAGGAAGAAATGGATCTGCCTCACCTTGCTTCCTGTTCTGCACTGCCTCCTGCTTTTTTATCGAAGCGTTATTGGATTGCCAGACTTATGTCGATAGATTAACTGTTGCCATTTGTTTCTATCTTGTTCTTTGTATTTATTTTTTATGATATCTGTTGTTCTATAAACTTGCCATTGGAAATAAAAAAAAGTATTGAATAAGTGAAATATAGTTGCAGAAATGAACCACAGATATTTAACAAATAAATTTGCAAGCACAATCTCTGAATTGTACTTTATTTAATTTTTGCATTAACCAACAATACGTCATTTAGAAGAAAAATGCAAATCCCACAGAATGTTCACCCCTTGTTGTATCTACGCTAATTAACGGAACCGGCTTTAAATAATCCACCAAGAATCTCATTCATTTCTCTACAAGATGATTCAGAACCTACAAGCACCCGCGTGTTTCGATTCGGAATGTTCAATTCTTTGTTTGGTCTTCTGCTCCAAATATTGTTGTCAACTCTTTGTCCAAACATTTTTCTCAAAATTTTCCCCTCAAAGCCATTTCTTCGGAATTTTTTATTATTCTCAAATTTTTTTATCTCTCAATCATTTGTAAAAGATTTAAGAATTCTAATTTATAAGAAAACAAAATTGAATTTATTTAATATCATTTGTATTTTATCCATCGTCGAAAACAATTTATTTTATTTTTGTTTATAAATACTAAAAAAAAAAAAGAAAATTGTATTCTCAGTAGTGGCAATGAAAACATTCATTATTTTAGAAGATGAGCTTCTGGTCATGATAATTAGGTTTCTTAATTAAGGATAAAGATCGATAAAAAGTTAAGAAGGTTTTAATTTTTAAAGGATTACCCGAACTAATTTCTTATTCAGTAATAACAAAAAAAAAAAAAAAAAAAAAAAAAAAACGAATTAAGCTTATTTCTTCTCAAATTTCATTACTTTTATGTATCGCTCGAAGTTAAATTTATAACCCTTCACGCGAATAACATTTCACACTTCCAATAAACAACATGTAATAAAATTTGAAACTTTAAAAGGAAACATTCATAAAAGCTTTTATCTCGTAAGAAAACTCACATAAATCAAACATTTCCCTGAAAGCTTTCGCTTGAGGGAATCAAAATGAAAAATTACTTCAAATTTCTTAGCTCACGTAAAATCATTACTCACTGACTAGCAGCAAAAATTAAATAAAACCCAGCAACAGGAATCTCCCCCCTCCCCTCTTTTAATGTTGCTATCTCATCCAAAACGCATCCTACTCCTCTTGAAATTCTTTATTTTTAATTATTGAATAATCCTCTGCCTTTTACAGCATGCAGATAAAACCTCCCTGAAAGTTGGGAGGTTCCACATCTTGTATACGTTGCACGTCCTATCACTTCAATTAGTTACCTCTTCTGCCATTGTAGGCATTTATCGCCATTGCTGAAAAGCGGGCTATTAGCTAGCGAATCCCAAAAAGCAATTAATAAACTCCTATTAAACGTTTCAACCTTTAGGGGGCGCATGGCTCCTTCTTTCTTGTTCGTCTGTTTTGCTTTTTGATAAAATTCATTGATGAATGGAGCTGAAAACTGCTTCTCCGAAAAGAGGGTCTTCCGTTTTTGACCCTTCTGCCTGAAATGATCGTCAGTCATTTTTGAAAGCTGATATTTAAGTAAAACGACCATTTTCCATCTCCATCCCCTGCTCCACCCCACCCCCCCTACTTCTTCGAGTTCTAATTACTCCTCTAAAGCCTTTTAAAGAAGAGAACGAAACACGGTTCCCAGTTAATGCGTAAAGATTCCAGTGTTAACTTTTAACTTCAAAACGATATACGGAATTCAATTCGAACCCCCTTTGCCTTTTTTCCCCACCCCCTTCTATCCTCCTCAAAACCGATCTTTTAAATGTGTCCCTCGTTTTAATTTTCTCTCGTTGCTCTCTGTTAATGTGGAGGAGCACTTAAGTTTTAGAAATCTATGGCGATTGACGAATTAATCATATGCTTCGGAAGAAAGATTAATGCAGTACAGGGTGTAGACGGCGGGGGGGGGGGCGATCGTTTTTAACTTCCTCGCTTTCGTTTTTAAAAAGTTTTCGTAATGTGTTGCGTTGGGGAGTGACGATTAGCTTCGTAGAATGCCGGTGTTTTAACAGCGATATGAGGAGGATTGAGACGAAATTGGTGTAAGTCATAAAGACTCGAATTTCGTTATAATTATGATTGAACAAGTACTTGCATGTATTAGGTTTGTGTTTTAGTGTAAAACCAACAAGGGTTTGTTTGTTAGTTTTTTTTATAGAAAATCATTCATTGCACACTTATAATGTTTTTCAAGAAGTGAAATTATTGCTAATTATTTGATGTACTTATCAACAGCATCTTTTATCGCGATTATTAATGGCACCAAATATTACTCACAAAATAAAAAAAAGGAAGATTTTAATTTCAAAAGTTGTATATAAAAATTATTATTAAATTAAGGAAAAAGTCTTATAAGTATTTTCCTTTAAAAAAAACAAACTAATTCATAATTTGTTCAAATTAATACAAAAGTACAAAAACAATTTCTTTATAAACATTAAAGTGGATCTTTTGAAAAGTAAATTGATATAGTAAAACAATTTGATCTTTTTAAAACTTGTTCAAGTTTTTATAACATCTTAAAACATTTTAATAATAACAGCATTTGATAGAATTAAATTATATAAAAGGACTAACAAAGAAGTTAACAATAATTGAATTTTATATAAACATCATTTCTAAACTGACATTAGAATTAATTTGAAACACTTACCGAAGATGTATTTAATTTTACTTAAAATTTATTCGATTAAGAATCACTTTTTAAAAACACTTATAGGAAATCTTACATCTATGTGAAATGCAATTTAAAAATGAACATTGAAAATATTTGTTTCATTTTCAAGCAGAATTTGCATTGTTCAAAAACCAATTAAATTTGGTTGTTTATCCTTTATTAAATATTTTAATATATCAAAACCAAAATTTTATTAACAGCATTATGCTTAGCTTAATAGTTGATATATTTATCAACAAAAATATTTTTTAATTTTATAAGAAAATTTTTTTTTCCACATAGATTTTTTGTATCAAAAATGGAACAAAATAAATCACGGAATATTATTAGAAAACAGATCTAATAAACATATAACATTTTCATCTTCATATATTATTTATGAAGAAGTTATGTTAATCATTTCTTATCATTACATGTTATATGTTATCTTATATTAATCAAATGTTATCATTTCTCATTTTCTTCTTTCTTCATTATACTTTTCAGCTTTTAATTTATAAATTTGTAACACTATATTTAGAGATGGCATTCGACATTATGAACAGAACTTACGCTGAAATATCATAGATTAAAAATAATTTATTTCCAAATTGTAACGAATTTGTAATAAAGAAACATGTAACATTTTCACTATCTTACGTAAATTTCCACTTTTCAATTATTCTCTTGCGTTTTGTCCTTTAATTCCTTAAGAAACGTGAAATCCCTCCTCTTAACGTATGCAGCTGATGGAAATGACTCACACCACAAGCGACGGAACGGCTTCGAGATGTGTATTGCAGCAAAGGAGGAATTTAGTGCTTCGGCAGTTCAAAATACACGTGTTTATTGCAGTGAGTCTTGTCATTAATCAGGACCTGGAGTCTGGAATGCCGATTGGGCCCTCTTGTCATTTTTCTTCCAGTGAACGGCGCTTCGACGTCGCTAATGAGTTCAGAGTCTTTTTGACTCACGGAACTGTTTTATCGGCTTTAATCGAATGGAATAAAGACTCGCATCACTGTTATTAATTTGGAAACATTCCGAATCGGGTGCTTGTAGGTTCTGAATCATCTTGCAGGGAAATGAATGAGATTCTTGGCGGATTATTTAAGACCGGTTCCGTTAATTAGTGTTGGATACAACAAGGGGTGAACATTCTGTGGGATTTGCATTTTTCTTGTAAATGAAGTATTGTTAGTTAATGCTTGAAGTTGAATAAGGATTATGCTTGCAAGTTTATTTATTAAATATCTGTAGTTCATTTCTGCAAATATATTTCACTTATTCAATATTTTCTTTTCCAATGACAAGTTTACAGCACAGCAGGTATCATAAAAATATAAATACATAGGACAAGATAGAAACAAATGACATCAGTTAATCCATCAACCTAAGTCTGGCAGTCCAATAACACTTCCATAAAAATGCAGGAGGCAGTGCAGAATAAGAAGCAAGGTGAGACAGATCCATTTCTTCCTGGTTATTCTACAGAAGATGGAGAGGGTCAGGAGCCATAATCCTTTGTCTTGTTTGGGAAAAGTCCCCTAACTTCCGTTGCAGAACTCTAAAAAACTCACACTGAGAGCCAGACTGAAGGATATGTAACTCACTGAACTCTGTTATCGGCTTTAATCGAATGGAATAAAGACTCTCATCAGTGTTATTAATTTGGAAAGGACGAAACATTTCAAATCGGGTACTTGTAGGTTCTGAATCATCTTGCAGGGAAATGAATGAGATTCTTGGTGAATTATTTAAGGTCGGTTCCGTTAATTAGTGTGGATACAACAAGGGGTGAACAATCTGTGGGATTTCCATTTTTTTTCCAAATGACGTATTGTTAGTTAATGCAAGAAATTAAATAAAGTACAATTCAGAGATTGTGCTTGCAAATTTATTTGTTAAATATCTGGGGTTCATTTCTGCAACTATATTTCACTTATTCAATACTTTTTTTTATTTCCAATGGCAAGTTTATAGAACAACAGATATCATAAAAAATAAATACAAAGAACAAGATAGAAACACATGGCAACAGTTAATCTATCGACATAAGTCTGGCAATCCAATAACGCTTCGATAAAAAAGCAGGAGGCAGTACAAAACAGGAAGCAAGGTGAGGCAGATCCATTTCTTCCTGGTTGTCCTACGGGAGACAGACAGCGTCAGGAACCATGCTCCTAATAATAGAGACAATAAATAACCTTAAAATAGATCATTGTGACCATTGTAACCTAAAATAAAGACATTGTTAGATGCATCAAATCACAAACTGGCTCAAACATGTAGATCGCAGAGATGAGGGAAACATCAATAAAAGAATTATGTTTTCTAAATTGCTCAAAAATAGGAAGAGTAGGAAGAGAGAAGACCAAGGGAAAATGAAATGTGGATTGATAGTGTTGAAGAGTATCTTAGACAACTGAAAATTATTAACTGGAAGAAATTTGACATTGGAGCGAGACAGAGGGAGAGCTGTTGTGTTGTAGACTCAAGCCTGCACAAGGCTGTAATGCCAGTAAAGAAGAAGATTTATGCGTTTTATTAGTTAAAGCCTGAAAATTAGAGAATATGTTTTCTAATACTGACTTTTTAAATGGGTACTATACAAAGTATAAAACAAAATAATTACTAATTAGAGGGTAAACCGGAAGGTGGACACTAATGTTGCATGTTGCACCATTTTTCTAGATTAACTGTTGAAAATTATTAGATTACACTTAAGAAACTGATAATAAAATAATGTTTAGTAATAAAACTTCTATCACTCATATTATTGCTTAAAAATATGCCATTGAATTTTATGGAAAGTTTAAATTATGTTAGTTATTAAAAACATTATTATTTTAAGAAAATGCTTTAAGAAATTTAAATAAAACAATTAAAAATAAAGCATCATTTATTTTTTTAAATTATGAGACACTTAACTTTCTAATCAAAGTAATATCAATTAAATTTTCTACCACATATTTAAATTTTCCAGAATTTTGTTTCAAACACTGTTTAGAAATTATTCAAGAAAGATTTATTCAACCAACCAGTTGAAACTATTATTAATCAATTCTATCTGTTGACAGTTCTCTTTAAATCAAACCGCCAATTTTATTTTTTCTTTAGTAATAAAACTTTTATCATTCATATTATTATTTTTAAATATATTATTAAATTTGATGAAAAGTTTAAATTACTTTAAATATTAAAAATAATATTATTTTAAGAATGCTTTAGGAAGTTTAAATAAATCAATTAGAAATAAAGCATAATTTATTTTTCAAAAATATAAGACACTTAAATTTCTAATCAAAGTAATATTAATTAAATTTTACAGAATTTTGTTACAAATTCTGTTCAGAAAGTATTCTAGAAATATTTATTCAACCAACCAGTTGAAACTATTATTAACCAATTCTATCTGTTGACAGCTCTCTCTAAACCAATCCGCCACCAGCTTATCACTTTCTACAATACCTCTCACCAAACAAAGGCTGCCAAGACTTCACGTGCCAAAAGAACAGCAACAACAACATCAACATTTTGACAAACTGGCCAAGTCTTAAACAGACATCAGCTGTTCCACTTTCTGCATCCATTAACAGGAGGGACGTCCAACAGAAAATCTTGGAACGTCGTCGATCTGTTGCCAACTGACCCGAGACAGTTGTAACTCCCCCACATACTGTCCCTTCTAACAGACAATGGCGTCAACACCAAAAATAGAGACATATTTAAGTATGAATAACATGTGGTCACAGAAGTGGAAATGTCGAGATATTTTATTTGCCTTTAGGAAGTCGGAGTTCATAAGTTTGTTGAAAAGAGGGGACGTATTTAGTGAATGATGATTTGCCTTTTCATTTTTGTGGGAGAATTAAGTGCAGCAATGGTGGCAACCACAGCTAATGAATCATTAAGAATGGCTGCTATTAATTACAGTGATGATTTGTTGCATCACAAGAAAGAAATAAGAGTCTACTATAAATAAAACTGCTTGTACTGTCCTGCTCTGTTTTATGGTAATTTTGGAAAATCTACTTCAAGAGCTTTTTAGAGTAAAGCGATAAGTACATTTTCTTGTAAAGGAGAATTTATATTTAAAAACTAGCGTTTATTTTGCAACTACAAAATCAGCAAATATCATTATTCATCTCGTATCATAAATTGTTACACAGGACTATTATTTTAAACTAGATAAATAAAGAGTTATATTAAGAAATAGTAAAATTTAAAATTACATGTAGTAATAAAGGGTAGCATGTATTTCTCACTGTCTAAATTATGATATTGTAATAAGTGTAAATGGATACTGCTTACTAAAAAAGATTAAATTGAAAACATTATAATTTATTTCTTTTAAAAAAACTCAAGCTTGAACCATAGAATTTATGTTGCAACTATAAATACAGTATATATTATTATTTATATTATTACAGCATATATAATTATCAGATTGTTCAGGACTATTATTTTAAACAACTATGTAAATATTTGTATTAAGAAAAAGAAAAATTTAAATTTACATGTTGTGATAAATGATTATATTTTTAAATAAATTAAAAATGCATTTAATATAATTTAATATTTAAATAATAAAAAATTAACTATTTAAATATTTGAATAATTTTATTAGCATTTAAATGGAAAAGTAAGCCTGAAGTTGAATTACTAAGAAATAAATTATGATTATTATTTTTATATTTTGTCTTATCGATATTTTTCAAGTGTAATATTATTTTCAAATACATATGTTTTTGAATTTGCAATTTAAGTTCAATCAGAAGCTATAGTAATATGAAATTCAACCTTTTTTTTAAGTTACTAAATAAATCTACGTCTCAATTTACTTATTAATAAATTTATTTTTATGAAAGTAGATCTATATATATTTTAGGTTTGAAACTTAATTATTTAAAATCAACCATTCTTGTTTAATGTTAGCTGAAATACGAATATAATTATGCAAATCAAAATGAGTTTTAGAAAAGGATTATGTTAAATTCGTAATGATGGAATGCATTAAATTCAATTTCATATATACACACAATTTTTAATATTTGATAACGAAATATCTAGAAAATTTTGATCTTTTTAGGACATTGTAGTAAAAATTAAATAATTTAGAAGCATAAAATATTATCTTATTAAATTGGTTTTAAAATTTGTTTCGATATGAATGGTTTTCTTTACCAGAGTTTATTTACAAACATTTATTGATAATTAATAGTTATTTATACTTTAAATCATATGATAATGTTTTGTGGTAAAAATGATGTGATAATAATTACTCAGGTACTTATAATATGACTGATAATACCAATTTTCTTGATAAATATTTTAAACATTTTTTTTTTAGCAAAAATTTAGTGCCACTCTGTAATAACAATAGGTAATAGTTAAAAATATCTTCACTTGGGACAGGCATAAAAAAATTCACAATAACGAGAATTAATTCATTACTTTTATCATCAACTATCTATAGCCTAGTAGACATTATTCAGGAACTTGATGAACTAGTTCATCACCTTTCTAAGAAATAGAGATTCTAAGATTTTCTATTTGATTTGAGAAATAAATAATTTATAGCCAAGGAGTTCGTCAATGTTTTACTTTCTCTGTAAAGCTCGTTTCTCTACTTGAAGATTTTGTGTACTGGGAAAATTAAAATAAGATATTATTTATATTACCAATGATTGAATATTCAATCATTGTGAAAATTAATTAAATATTTAATTTCTACTATTGTATTTGCTATTTTTAAAAAAAAAATATTTTTAATTAAAAAACTTCTTCCTTGATTTGGATAAATATTTCTTCTGCAATATTCTAAAATAATGTGTAATATATTCGTAATAATAAATAATTTAATGTAATATATAATATAGGAATAAATCTGATTTTACAAACAAATCTGATTTTTTAGGTGAAATGTTCATCACCTTTCTTAGAAATTGAGATGCTAAACTTTTCTACTTGATTCTAGAAATGCATAATTATTCGCCAATTTTATCGCCAAGGAGTTCGCCAATGCTTTACATTTTCTGTAAAACTCGTTTCTCTGCTTGAAGATTTTATTTACTGAGAAAGTTAAAATAAGATATACTACCATTATTGTCAATAATTGAATATTCAATTATTGTGAAAATTAATTAAATATTTAATTTTTATTACTGTATTTGTTATTTTTAAAAAAATATATTATACTATATGCTATTTATAAAAATACGCTATTTTTTAAAAATTGCGATTATTATTGCCAATATTAGTAATATTATATCTTATTTTAACTTTTCCAGTAAACAAAATCTTTAAGCAGAGAAACGAGCTTTACAGAGAAAGTAAAACATTGGCGAACTGCTTGGCGATAAATTAGGCATTTCTAGAATCAAGTAAAAAAGCTTAGAATCTCTATTTCTTCCTTCATTTTGATAAGTACTTCTGCTGTAATATTCTTAAATAATGTGTAATATATTCTTAATATTAAATAATTTAATGTGTAAATTTAATATATATAATATGAAAATAAACCGATTTAACAAATAAAATAATTTATGCATTATAAATTCTAATTGGTATGCTATCGTAGACACCACTTTATAAACCCATTGGTGAAGTATTTCAAATATTTTCTGCCATTTAATCACTGTTATTGTGTTTGTGATAAATGCACTAAGTTTTCCAGACAGATAGAAAAGTCTTGAACTCTGCATCTTTGAATTTGAAAAAGAAATCGTGGAAACCCGGAAGAAACAATTCACCCAAGAAAAGAAAATCCTCCAAAGAAACAAATAGCTTCCTGGAAACAATGGGCAAGAACCCTAATTACAAACATTCAGCCGTCGGTCAGCAGGGTTCATTAAACTTCTTTTGCAGCTGATGGGACTTTCTTCCTGCTTTCTTCCCTTCTGCAGCTTGAATGTTAGTTACACATTTTGTTTTTGCATGAGCTCCGAAAGTACTACGTCTTACAAAAAATTTAATAAATGGAACGTTATTATAATTAATAAGAAGAAAATTACTACAATATTTTTTGTATAATGCGTTTATTTTTAAAAACTGATATTCTTTTTTTAATCTCAAAGGAAAAATATAATGGATAGCAAAATTGATTTTGTTGAGTTATGTTTAGAATACGCTTTTGAGTGTATGATTAATCATGGTAAGGTTTTCATGTATATAATCCGACCTAGGGTTAATTAACCATGCCGTGTTATGCTAAATCAGGTTATATAAAACAAGAAAATAAATCGCAAAGTAGGACGAGGGTGCAAATGTAAAAAGTACCATTTTTATTTCAGTACTATGCATATTAAAACAGTAATTGACCAAAAATATAAGCTTTGTAAAGGGACCTGAATGGCTGAATGTTTAGCGCTCTGGCGCTCGCTGCCACAGGTTATGGGTGCTATGGTTGCTCGACGGTGAGATGGATATTTGTAGTGGTTTGGAATCCACTTTAAGTCATAGGTCCAGGTCTTATACTGTAGAGCGTCATGGAGGCAAAGTCATAAATGTACCTGTGGGTGGTCCATCACAACAGAAACTGCCCACTTTTCCTTCAACCATGAGTCCATACGGGTTCGTGGGCTTGGTCTAGATGTCTATCAAGTGGGATAAAAAACAACAACACATATTGTAACATTATTGTTTTTGTTATGAATTAATATATTTCCTTTGTTAAAAGTGATTAGTGGATCATTTTTATATGATAATAAAATACAGGGATCATTTTATAAATGAGAATTAAACATATTAGATAATATGGTGGTTACTTTTAAGGGCTCTTATTGGACAGAATATTCTCTGTTGCATAGGAATTTCTTTAATTAAATTTCCAGAAAGTCCATGTTATTAAAGGCCTTTCTTAAATTTTGAACAATGTTGCAGAAATTCCGAGCTATAGCATTTATATCTAATAGCATATCAGCATTGAATTTTGCATAAATTGTTTTCAAATAAAAAGGCAAATTACTAATTATTTCATTTTTCATATTGGTAAAAAATTTTAATGATGAAATAGATAATAAATTTCAATTTGTTAAAGGTATTTAATTTTTATGCAATTGCTATAGAAAAAAGTTGAGGAAATGGGGAAATTACTTTGTGTTATAATGGGTCAGTAAACTAGTAAAAACAATGACATTACAAAACTGTGTCCACTTTTATAAAAATTACAACAACACGAGGTACTGTCATTTTTCTCATTTTTATTCCGATCTTCATTGAAATTAAAGTTTTGAATTTTAAACGTGGTGTACTATTTTGATGTAAACTGCAAAAAAGCACTATTAGAGATTAATTTTCTTTTGCAGGCTAATTTAATTAAATCATAGGATAAATAGGTGTTAGTAGCATATCAATATAAAAACTTATACAGCTTGCTCTGCACATTTTCTTTCTATTTTTACACTTTGTAGGGCATGCAATTGAATTTATATGGTATGAATTAAACATTTATTCAGATATTTCTATCATTTGCAAGGATGCTTACTAATTAGTCATAATCTTTCAAATCCACGATTAATAAAAACTTTATTATTGCAGCTTTTCTTGGTAGGCATTGATATATTTCTATGATAAGAATATCATTCTGGAGGTGTTTAAGAGAACATTTTTATTAAATGATTTATTTATTTATTTTATCAAATAAAGACCAATGCAGGAAAATCTATTCTGTTAGCTCAGTTAGGGTTCTTAAAGGTGACATTAATGAATAATCATAATTGAAAGCATATGAGTTCCCAAATTATTAAATACATATCAGTTCGTAAATTGATAAATTCATATCAGCTCATAAATTTATAAATTTACATCTGTTCATATATGGACGAATTCATATGAATTCACAAATTTACAACCCTCAGTTTTAAAAATTGATAAATTGATATGTTCATAAATGAACAAGTTCATATCAGTTCAAGAATTAATTAATTCGGGTGTTAAAAATGATTTCATGTCAGTTCAAAAATTAATATATTCGTATGTTAAAAAATGATAAATCCATATGAGTTCACAAATTGAACTTATAATCAGTTCTGAAGATATTACTGAATGTGTCTTCAATGGTCTGGTTGAATACGTTGATTGAACATTTATGGACAAACTTTCATATTGATACATAAAATATTTCATTTCTGTATAGTTAAACAGTTACGGATACAGTAATAACCCGATGCATTTTCCATTATCATCTACAAAATCCAATTCTTTCACAATTAACTATTAAACAAATATCAATCAACCCAATTTACACTTCCCTTGCCAAACTCCAGCAGGGCCTCCAATAATTGCATACTCGAAATGAAATTCGTCTTGAGATTCGCTCTCTCCCGAACAAGAATTAGAGATAATCCCCCATCGCAGGCATTAAGTCCCTTCTTTTCGGAGGCCAACCCCCTCTACCCCCTTTTCGGAATGTGGGAGTCGAGATAACGCTCTCGCTCTTTTAATCGTCGGTGATTGAGCGAAATGAGTGAGCGTACGCGGAAATGACGGAATGATTGAAGTTCAAATAACCCCCCGTGATTGCAGTTGTTAAGTTGACGAGTCGTTACAGTAAATGGCACATTTAATGTGGGCAGCAATCCAGTCATTTCCGGGACTCATGACGGGCCTGCTTCTTAAAAGCTGATGTCGTCTTTTGTCTTTACTGGGGAAAAATAAAACGCTTTTTTGTGGGTCGTTGGGATTGTTTTTTTCCACGTTTGGTCAGTTTAAGGTTTCTTTGGTATATAAGGTATGGTCTGATGTCTTAGTAAGGAATTCGTAACAGTGTTTTAAATAAATTGAAAAAAATTAGTACTAATATAGGTTTGTAGATATTTGTACCAATATAGGTTTGTAGGTATTTATAGTAATATAGATTTGTAGGTATTTGTACCAATATAGTTTGTAGATATTTGTACTAATATAGATTTGTCTATATTAGTACAAATATTGCTTACAAGTACAAATATTAGTACAAATGTCTGCTTCTTAAAAGCTGATGTCGTCTTTTGTCTTTAAAAAAGGGTACTGGGGAAAAATAAAACACTCTTTTGTGGGTCGTTGGGATTGTAAGGAATTCACACTAATAATCCTTAGTAAGGAATTCGCAACAATGTTTTATAAATAATTGGTACTGATATACAATAAAAATAAAATTACATTTTAGAAGGAAATATTTATACTGATTTAAAAAATATTTCTTTGTATTCCACATTAAGAAGTATATTTAGTAGGAATTTCTTTTGATTTTGTAATTCCTATAGTTTTTCGCTTTTCAATTCCTATAGCTTTTCCTTCCTACAGCTTTTGATTTTACAATTTCTTTTGCTATTTCTTTTCATATAGCAACAGGTAATATAAATATGGTTAGTATCAGGAACCGTTCTCTTAAGTTACATCCAGACTTGAGAATAAATGGTTAGGGCAATGCTTAAAAAAATCTGGGCCTCAAGGTCTGAATGGAATCAAGTTTAAAGAGAAGGTTTGAATGGAATGAAGTTTTTGTTAGGGATGGTCTATATGTAATTAGATTTTTTAGGTAGGAAAGGTCTGAATAGAATCAAGTTTTTGGAAGAGAATTTTTGACTAGAAATAGATTTTAGGAAAGGAACGCTTGGACGGAACCAGGCTTTAGGAAGAAAAGCTGTGGATGGATTCAGATTTTTGACAGGTAACGTCTGGATGGAACCTGGTTGAAGGGAAGGTCATGAGAAAAAAGGTCTTGGTAGGAAAGATCTGGGTTAAGACTCGTTTAAAGGATGATTAGAATGGAATAAGGGTTTTGTAGTGATTGTCTGAATATAACTATATTTTGAGAAGTAAAGTTTTGAAAAGAATCAGGTTTTTGAAAGAGAAATTTTGACTAGAAACAGATTTTAAGAAAGGAACATCTGGACAGAATAAGGGTTTAGGAACGAAAGCTATGGACGGAAGAAGGTTTTTGACAGGTAATGTCTGGATGGAACCTGGTTGAAAGGAAGGTCTAGATGGAAAAGGTTTCGGAAGGAAATATCTGAGTAAGGATTGCTTAAAGAAAGGACGGAAGGGAACTCGCCATTTGCGCTTAATCAATTCGTATCGTTTAAATACCATTTCAAAGGAATTCTAAACTATAAGTTGTGGGGATCTATCATTTGTTCTCATGTTTGGACGTACAGTTAGATGCCACGAGATATGGGCACAAATAAAGAGAAGCGAAAGGAAGGCGACTGATCACGAAGAAGTTCATTTGAGAATGATATCATGATTTTGATCAGTTATTCTTAAACAATTGAAGATTAATTATGTGGTGATAAATTTAACTTTCGAGATAGTCGGTTATAATTTTAAAATAGGAAATTTAAATTAACCATATTTGTTGCACGAGCTAGGCTTCGCAATCCTCTAAAGAACAAACGAACCTAGTTTGAAGACTACTGATTTATATTGATAAGATAATAAAATTTCACTATTGTTAAATATTGCAAATATTTGAAAATGTTTAAAAAATTGTAAATGTTAAAAATATTTTTAGATAATGAAAATATTTATAAAATTGTAAACATTTGTATAACTTCCTTACCCATAAGCGTGAGGTTTAAGTGAACTTAAAAAGCTGATCTCTGATAGAAACAAAGGATATATTAATTGTACGCCTTTTGCGTACATCTCGAGGAACGGTATCATGACCAATTAATAAGATGCGTAAAAAACAAAATGCATACAACTGCATATATTTTAAATTAGTATAATACACTCATATCCATAACTTAAGGATAATTCAGAATCACACAGAAATTGAACTCTAAAATAAAAATTTCACCTGTAGAATTATTACACACATCTTGAAGAAGAATATGCAAATTACAGGAAACCACCAGATGGCGCGGATAGTACGTCACAATGACGAGAGTGTAAGAGAGGGGGTGGAATAGAAGGAATGGTGGCAAAGAAGTAAAATTGTTCACAAGGGCTTTAAAAGCCTTTCAGTGCACTAACCGCATAGTTAGGGCACAAAGGAAGCATTTGGATGATTTTCATACGTGGTAGAATTATCGGACGACTGGAATGTGGACGTACCCAGCTGGAAGTGTCCGAGGAACTTAGAATCACCCAGAGTGTCATCTCCAGGCTTTGGCAACGATTCCAAGATGTTGGTAATGTGAGTAGATGTTACAGCACAGGTCGCCACCGAATGAGGACCGGTATTTAGCAGTTACTGCCAAAAGAAACAGACGGAGCACAGCATCAGACCTGTCTCGTCAGCTCTCTTCAGCTACCGGTACGACAGTTTCAAGGCAGACCGTGTACAGACGCTTAGGGCACATTGGTCTATATGGTCGTAGGTCTGTCAGATGTGTTCCACTTACCGCAAATCACTGTCACCTGCGATTAACCTGGAGTAGAGAGCATGCATTGTGGACACCGCAACAGTGGTCTTGTGTTCCGACGAGTCCAGGTTTAGTTTGCAGTCTGGTTCTCGCCGGACTTTCATATGGAGAGCGCCAGATATCCGTCACCACCAAGAGAACACCATTGAAAGCCCCCCTTACGGTGGTGCAGGATGACTCGTTTGGGGAGGAATTATTCTTGGTTCCAGAACTGACCTGCATGTTCAGAGTGTAACGATGACAGGCCACATCTATCGGGATGTCATTCTGGAACAACATGTGCGTTTGTTTCGGGGCGTCATGGGTGCTGAATTTCTGTTTATGGATGACAACGCCCGTCCTCACCGTGCAAACATTGTAGACGAAGGCCTTCAATTATAGGATATCACCCATATAGATTGGCCAGCATACTCACCGGACTTGAATCCAATAGAATATGTGTGGGATATGCTTGGCCGACGAATTGCAGCCCGTCAACCCCCACCTGTCAACCGGAACTTCGGAGGGCATTGCTTGATGAGTGGTGTAATATTCCCCAAGATCAGATTGCTAATTTGATACTCAGTATGCCTAGGCGTTGTAAGGTCTGTATTGTATCGTCCGGGAGACATACTCCATATTAACCATCATAGTAACCATTTTATACTGTTTTTTGTAAATAGGTTCTTTTTTGAAATTTGCTCCAGGGAGTAAAAATCACAATTTTTATTAATTATGCCAAACATATAGCATCCTTTTTGCTCTTTATCTTTTTTTTAATAAATAGACTTTACAAATAAGTCAAATTTGTTTTGCTTCTATCTGTTTCTTTGCCTGAACTTCATTATCCTTAATTTATGGACATGAGTGTATAATGCTCATTCTATTGTGCATTAGGGAAAAGGAAGATATGTTTTTAAAAATATATGATATGTTTTGAAAATATTTGAAAATTGTACAAGCCATAGATGCATACGACATTTGATATTCGAAGGAGAATATTACAAAATTGTTTTGTTATCTGATCGTTAAATGTGTTAAATAGAAAAAACTGTAGTATAATGGAGATATGTTGTTGTTGTTACTGTTCCCTCTGGTGCAAAAAAGCCTACACCAGATCCAAAGGACACCGTCGCAGGGGCGTCAACGGCTAAGGTTAATGTACAACGACCAATCATGAGGGCTGAAGACTGACTAAACTTCAAGACAACTCGAGGATTTGATACACTTTTGAGACTACACTAAACTCTCATTTAATCACCACGTTTTGAATTATTTTGTAGGGAATTCATATTCTTTTCCTCTAACCCAACGAAGAATATTTTTGTTTACAGATTCATCATGCTCATCTTCAAGATAGACAAGGGAATATAAGTTCTCCTATTGCTAGTCGGGTTTTGAACTCGGCTCCAACTGGTATGAAAACATAAAGCTATCCATAAATCAACGTTTTGAAAATTTACTTACCCATTTATCCATTTTAACATGTTGGCAACATATACAGGGCATTAAATTTGATTCTTAAATTAAAGGCTAAAAACATGTATTTAATTCTTTACCATAAAAAAACTAAAGCATTGTCATTGTTTATTTAATCACAACCACGATTCACAATGCATTTCACTTAATTAAATATACAGAAATATTTCTGATTTTGATTACCATAATTAAAAAGAACCAAAGCAGCACAAAATAAATAGGCACTTCGCATAATTGATTCAAATCATACTTTTCACCAAATTACGCAGTGCGTTCTGATTATAAATTTTAAAATGCAGAGTGGAGTATTATCTCATCACATTCGGAAAAACCCAAATGTGGTTCAGTAACAAGTTATACTAGTTGGGGGCTTGA
Organism: Caerostris darwini; assembly: GCA_021605075.1. NCBI lineage: Eukaryota > Metazoa > Arthropoda > Arachnida > Araneae > Araneidae > Caerostris > Caerostris darwini. The sequence continues at coordinate 315,016 of BPLQ01008573.1, forward strand.
TGGAATTGAAAGCTCATCTCTATTTCTCTCTCGCGCCGAGAAAAATCTCAATCCGCTTACATTCATAGTGTAATTTGCATAATTCGCGACTCCATTAGGGGCAGCGAGCTGAGATGTTCGGCCGACTAATGGTGCTAAATCATACACTTGATGCTTCCCGGATTAAAGTATCCTTTCTTGAGCTTTCAGATTTGCAGCCATCGCTCTTCTTTAAATTTTCTCAGATCACAAGTCGGGGGACCGTACACAAATCGCGCGATGGTTCTCTCCCTGCTGCAGAATTGTAATAACAAAAACTTATATTATATAAATAAAATATTGGTGTGAAAATGTCTTGTATTTTTTTTTTTTTTTTTGTGTTGTAGCATTTTTCCCACTGGAAGAGATATAACATTTCTGTTCCCAGGAGAAAGGAATGTATATTCTTTAACAAGTGCATAATAATAAGTTATCACTCAAATCTGACAGCAGATAAGGAGTATAGTGGATATTACATGCAATTAATATTTTGTACTAACTAGAACAATTTGTCAGTTATTGATAATCAGTGTAATCATAATCATGTAAGTTGTACCATGGATAATCAGTGCAAACATAATCACTTGATCAATATCAATAATCAGTAAATAACTTGGATAATCAGTGTAATCATAATCATGTAATCAGTGTCATGGATAATCAGTGTAATCATAATCATGTAATCAGTGTCATGGATAAAGTTACCTCATGAAATTAGCGATTGTCTGTGCAACCTTCACAGGTCGAAACAATTACAGATGGGATATGGACTACGCCATGAGTTGTTGCATCGCGATCGGTGACAGACCATGGGCTGAAGAAGTGTCGGTACCAACGAGAAGTGAGGGAAGATGACTTCCTCTCTTGACAGATTTTCATAAATGGAGGTTTGGGAGAAGGAAAGACTGAACATGAATAGTCTATAAAAAGTGCTGTTTTCTTTTCTTCTGAAAATGACTGAACTGGCTGGAAATTTCGTCTGTTTACAAAGTGAACTCCTCGTGGTTTCGTGTATCACGTAGCCTGTAGTTAAGGTCTGCCGTAGGTCGGGCCCATTAGATTCGTCGTTGACTCGAAAACTCTGAAAATCTCTGATTTTGGTGTGAACTACATTTGTGAATCTGGATTATACTATATTTTTAATTTTCATTTCTTTGTAAACAGAGTTCTGTCTATTTATATATAATGCTTGTAAAGAAAAATTAAAGTATTCCCATGAATCTAAAAAAAGCCCTCTTCTTGAAGCTGTTATATGTCTAGTATAGACCGAGACGTTACAATATACATTGTCTACAGTATATATAAAAAATGAGTAAGAATGAGTAAGAGTATGAAATCCAACATACCATTCATGTGGATGGTAAATTGTATTTTCGAAGAAAAGGAACGCGGTTCGAAATATGACAAGTGGATCACAAGTGAAGTCGTCTGCATCTATGTCGATGTTGTTGGTGTTATCGTGTCCATGGATTTAAAATATAATTATCAAAGTTAGATCAAGTCAAAAGTTTTCACGATAGCGGCCGCTAGCAATTGCGCCGCTTCACTATACAAGACTTCTCTTAAGTTGGCTTCGATTGGCACCATACCCAATTGCAAAACATGGGGAGTGAGTGCTGGGCACTCTAGAATGTGCTTAGGTGTTAGTAAAGCGTTGGGGCAATTTTTGCAGGGGATGTATTCCCTGGTCTTGTCTGGGAGAATCATCATTACTCTGTAATGGTTAGTTCTGAGTCTGATAATAACTGATGTCAACTTCCTAGGGCAGTTGAAGTCCGTAATTAGTGGCTTCTTAAAGTTATGAGGAATTAATTGGCTTTTGGCAACTGCATTAGCATCTGCAAGTGGGATGATAGTCCTGGGATGATCATTGTCTCTGGTTTCTTTGGCTAAAGAGTCAGCGCATTCGTTGCCCTTAATGTTGGCATGTGCAGGAATCCATTGAAGATGACAAGATTTGCCTATGTCGATGATTTCATGATAAGTTCGCTTGCTGGAAAAGGTTATTGGGGATAGGGATGCCATCCTACATATGCCATCCTTGACAATGTTTGTTCAAAGTTGTTTCAGTTCATAGTGCATGTGGAGTAATTCATGTACATCAACTATCTGTAATACAACCTACGTAATGCTGAATCTACTACATATCTTTAACTACTTTATTTCTACTTATCTTTATCTACTGCATACATACATTTCAGAAGAAAATTATTTAAGTCAAAGTGTTCACCATTTAAAAAAAAAGCAGAACAGTTTAGATAATTAGTATATTTTATACCAGCGAGAAGAAAATTGTATGCAACTATTAATTCTTAAAGTTTGTTTCAGTGTTAATTGTCAGGATAGAATTATTCTGTATTTATGTCGGAGATTGCGCTATAAATTATTTGGCCGAAAAATTCTTTTTTTAGGCTTAGGGTGATGCCATCTTTGGAATTGTTTGCTTAAGCTTATGGTAGAAAAATATAGGCAAAAGGTTTTCCGTGAATCAACCTAGGACTCTGCAACGTATCTCTTAGTCTAGATGCGATTTACTTAAGTCAAAGAAGAGCCTTGAATTCGTGAATAACAAAATATGTAACAGTTTATTATAATTTACAACTTTAAGAAGAAAATTTTATGTAAGTGTTTACATGAAGTTTATAAAAGTTGTCTCATTGTTATTTATGTTATATGTGAATGATGATATTATGTTGGAATCTAAATTTTTTAAATTCATTTTATCTCAGTAATTAATCGAATAATTTTTTTTTTTGAGGCAAAACATCTCTTTAAAGCTAAATTTTCAGTAATGGAAAATGCTATGAAATTATAAGATCAGAGAAATTGTATCGTGATTCATGTTATTAAAGTGAGAAGTCTTCTAAATAGTGAGATATTTTCAATTTCTTATTGCAAATCGCGTATTTTAATTACGAAATATTTCTATCACTTATTAATTATTATTTTAAAATGTATACATATACCGACTTGCCATTTGAAAAACTAATCATTTATTTTAAAATTTCACTTAATTATAAAAATACTTTTCTTCTTAATAAAACACCGAACAAAGTTTTTTTTGTCTTAATAAACTTTTAACTGTAAAATTGTAAATAAGTAGTTTTGTTTTAAGTTGTTAACAATAATCTTTAAAAAAAAAGAAATTGAGTAAAATAATGGAAAAATTACAGTCCTTATTAAAATAGGGTTTTACTTTCCTAAAACTTTTTTAAATCAACTGCTATTATTTAATAAATATGTTTTAGATATTTACTACGTAATCCTTTAATTTTATATATAATATATCTAAAATTTATTCATATCTTACGAAAATACATTCTGCTCTAACCTATTTTCTATTATTCTGCTCTAAAACCTATTTTCTATTATTTTTAACTCACCCTGCTTTAAGAACAGCCCGTTAATGCTTTAAGGACAGTTATTCTAAATGTTTTAAGGCACCAAAACTCTGTATATTGAACCATTAACTCAGCGTAAATAACATATACATAATGTCAGTCATATAAGAAAAAAAGATCTTAAGAATTTAACAATTTCCATTAACAGAGTCTATGATTGAGAAATTGTTGATAACAAATATATAATATATATATATATATACAATAATATAGTATATATAGTATATATTCTTACTATAATACTACTACAAAATTAAATAGATAACATTAAATTTAAATATTTTTAATACTTAATAACTTCGTTAATGTTTTTTTTATTGTATATCAGAAAGGTTATATGACTTTTGCTCATTTTCCTCATTATCCTTTTCAGTTACTTGTTAAAATGGTACAAATTTGCAAAATCTCATTAAAGAGGACAATTAAATAATTAAATTTCATTTTGATGTATTTTTTCTTTCTATTCACTGAAAGCAGTTTTTGGCCAAGCGAAAATTTTAAAGATTTATTTTTTGAAAGTGGGGGCACATACTATTATTTTTCATTAATTGTCCAATCACTTTAAAGATGTCCATAAATCGTAGGTAGTTTTATAATACTTCTCTAAATAAATTCAAATTAATCAATTTTCAAAAATATTTTTTAAATAAATTCATATCGTCTTCAAAAATTTAAAAATAATTTGTAAAAAGATGAAAAATAAAATCTCAATACAATAATACACTCATAGATATGTTTAATAAACTAAAAAAAAAAACACAGTTAGGTTTTGCCATATTACAATAAAATTTATTTGAAATCAGATCTCTGCTTTCGAAAATAGTTTTAAAATTAAAATTTTAATTCATTCGAAAGGAGAAAAAAAATAAAAGTGAGTTTATCAAAATATTGTAATTTTTTCAGTATATAAAAAGTAAATCAAAATTTATATGTATAAAAAAAACACACAACTATTTTAAAGACAAAAATAAGATGCAAGAAACTTAGTTGTAAAACAAACTTCTAGTTATTTTGAATGCCTTCCATAGCATTTAACTGATTGTCTGTAAAACCCGTTTCTTTGCAAGAACAGGCTTCGTACAGGGAAAACATATACCTGAGCTTTCGCTGTTCGTTCCCTTCTCAGTTTTTTTTTTTCATAAAATTTTGACTATAATATATTTGAATGTCGATGTAATAAAATACATCAACCAATTTTATGTTCTTAAACGTTCAAGATCCTTTTCTTTTACTTTCATACATCTTTTTTGTGATTTATTTAGGTCAATATAATTATTTGCAAAAATACAACTCAAAAAATTAAATAATATATGCCATATAACAATGAAACGATAAAACATTAAAAAAAATTTCATTTACTCAGTAATTCTAAAATATTATAAATTTTAAAGGAATTTATTTTATTATATTATGATAAATTGTATTTATTTATTTATCATACTATAATATGATTTTTATTTTTTATTTATTTCATTCTATATTATATTATTTTTTAATTTTTTATTATTTAAAATATTTATTCTTATTTATTTATTATTTTTATTATTCATTCATTTATTTATTTATTTCTGAGAATATTTGCAAGGCTATATTCATTGTTTGTATTTCAACACTAAAAGTCATAATGTAAATAATTAACATAAATATATTTTCTCATGATAAGTATTAATTCCAACATACTAATGCAAACAATCAACGTTTATTTTTATAATAATGTCATATTCCATTATTACTGGATCATTAAAAAACTTTGGAAATATCACAGAGAATATTTTAACAAACGAGAAACATGGCATCAAAACCTCTCTATTTTCCCTGTATGCATGTGAAGGTTAATTGCTTTTTGTTTAATGGTATGAATTTATAGTTTTGTTTGAAAAAAAGATTATTCGTAACGATGAAAGGGAATATGCAGATAATAGTGTTAAGAAATATTTTTGTGAGTGAAATGATTAAAAAGTTATTAAAAGTTTTTTTTAATTATTTTTAATACAAAATAATACAAAAGAATTCAAACGTTCAAACTTCTTCATTATATTATTAAGAGACGATTCTTTAACCAATTATTTATTCATTCTTTAATAAAATTATAAATTTCTTATTCATTTAAAAATAAAGTTTCAAAATCATAACAAATGATTCTTTTAACTCAATTTAGTAAAATTTTCTAAATTAATATTTTGTCTAACACTTAACAGGCAATTATGTATGATGAAAATGTTTTGAAATACTCTTTATATAAAGATAGTTATTTAAAGTATGTATAAAATTATCCTTATTAACTAGCTAAAGACATAACTTAAATCTTCAGCGTTACATTTCTAATAACATAACAAGTTTTCATGAGTTAACTCGCATTCAAATCTATAGCATATGGGGACATACGAAACTAATCCATGTCCTAGTATTTTTGTGCATGATATTTCACACTTTGAGATATCTGATACAGTACCAGAATAAGATACCAAAATCTTAACAATTAAGGCATATTTGATCAATTAATAATTAATTAATTGATGAAATACTAAAATAATAATTCCGGACAAAAATATTCCGTCGTTTTTTAAAATTTAATTTAATAAAGGCTTCTCAATTAAGTTGTTTTAAAAGGCAATTCTGCAGGGTGTAAATGAGGCCTTTTCTTATGATTGTTTATCAATTCAATTATCATCTTCTTAAATTTCATCTGAAAAATTAATAATAATTTTTGGACAAGATTATATTTTTGATACTAAAAATTCGACTTGTTTCTGTTTCCTTAATTTATTAGTTAACAATTAATATGTAGACTAACGTTTAATAATTTTTAAAGATTATTGAATTTGAATTATACTTAATCAAAGAAATACATTCAGAGTATATAGCAAAGAATTAAGGTTCAATACACAGAAGTGTTAACAAAGTTACTAATGGTAAGCTTTATGCATACACAACATAGACGTGAATAGGTATTTAAGAAGGGAATCAGGAATAGTTAATTTTTTTTTTGTTTTCGAAATGTATTTGTAGAAATATAATATTATCATACCAATTAATAAAAGTTACTTGGATAATAACAGTTATTATCCAGAATCAGGTTACCTCCAGAATAACAATTAATAACAGTTATTCTGGAGGATTTTTAAGGTTAATGAAAATTCAGCAATTTTAAAACGCTCTTCCCTAATATAACTATTTATACATTTCTAAATGCTCGAACTTTAAGAAAATTTAATTTATTGATTGAACTACATTTGTATGCAAATGTATACTGTTAACTTGCATGAATAATAAATAGTTTTAAATAATTTCAATACTTTTTTAATAATTTAAATTTTTTTATTGTGTACCCATTGTAATGGTAGAGATATAATATTATCTTAGCAATTGATAATAGTTACTTATCCATATTATGGAGGAGGTTTAATGAAAATTCAGCTATTTTAAAATGTTCTTAGATAATATAACCATTTATTAATTTCTAAATACTCAAAATAATTTTATTAATTTTTATGCAGATATAGAATTTTAATACAACGAATAGTTTTAATTAATTTCATTGATGAACTATTTATTAATTAAGTTGTTGTAATGATGAGTCCACTAAAACCATCTCTAGAGATACATTTCCACCATAATTCCATAAAGTCACCAACAGCATCCGCTGCATATGATAACGTGCAAAACTCACCCATATCCCCACTAACCTTTAATTAATTTATTAGTTAACATTTAATATGTTTAGTACTTTTAACATTTTTTTAAGATTACTGAATTGGAATTACATTTAATCAAAGAAATACATTCAGAATGTATAAGAAAAATTTAATGTTCAATACACAGTGTTAACAAAGTCACTAATGATGAGCTTTATACATACACAACAAAGGCGTGAAAGGGAAGAGAATCAGGAATAGTTGTGTCTTCGAATTGCATTTGTAGCGATATAATAATATCTGTATTCTGGAGAATTTTCAAGATTAATGAAAATTCAGCAACGTTAAAATGCTCTTATTTAACATAACCATTTATTGATTTCTAGATACTCGAAGTAATTTTATAAATTAAACTTCATTTGTATGCAAATATAGAATTTTAACAATAAATAACAAATAGTTTCAAATAAATTCATTAATGAAATGTGTAATTAATGTAATTTGAGAAGATATTCAGAAAAAGTTTTATCTTCGAATTATATTTGTAGAGATATAATATTATCTGCATTCTGGAGAATTTTCAAGACTAATGAAAATTCAGTAATTTTAAAATGCTATTATTTAATACATCTATTTATTGATTTCTAAATACCTGAAATAATTTTATAAATTACACTTCATTTGTGTGCAAATATATAATTTTATTATGAATGAATAGTTTTAATTAATTTCATTGATGAACTGTTTAATAATTAAGTTGTTGTAAGGATAAATACACTAAACCTATCTCTAGAGATACATTTCCACTATAATTCCATAAAGTCACCGGCAGCATGCATATGGTAACCGTACGAAACTCACTACCATATCCCCGCTAACTTTGCTAACACTTCTGTGTATTATTCTGCAGTGTGCCATTACTCTCCCCACGGCACCGGGCACTTAATTCCATGCATTAGACTGCTTCTGGAGCTCTTAGGCGCGTCATTTAGCGCGTATCCTCCTTTAGCTAATCCAACAGTTTAATGATAGGCCTGCCCCGAATGGCTGTTGCGCAGGGGCTTCTAACTCGTGGCCCTACTGGTGCTACTATCACTCTAACGTCGGACGTGTCAGCGGCCCAGCAATCTACATGTCGTGTAAGAGAACACCGTAAAAGCCCCGTTCCATCATGGTTATGGGGCTGTTTTTTTTTACCTCCGGGGCTTCTTGTATGACTTAATGCGGTACTAATGAAGACGTAATAGACCCCTGTTTGACGAGAATTAGTGTCTTTGTGTTGCTGGTGTATTTTTAAGGATGATTAGTGATTGCAAGAATGTAAATATTTAGATAATGAGATAATAATTCAGGTTATGAGCTATTGATTTATAGTAATAGTACCCTGAGAAAGTATTCATAATATGAATCATTGACGATAGGAAAAATATAGTTCAATGTATATATCTGTCTAATAACATATCAAATATGTTTATTTATGTTACGATTGATATAATAAATAAGGAATATAGTTACATATAAGTTACGAATAATATAATGAACATATTTATATAGTAAATCATAACTATAATATTATTATTTTTAAGGCAAACTATAAAAATACATCGCAGATCTAATGTATACATTAAATCCAATAGTTTTCAATTTATACTTATTAGATTCCACATACACAAAAATACAAACAAAATGGTTTGACATTTAAAAATGTATGCTATTGTACTTGAGTGTTGTCAATATATCTTTATTTTTGAATAACTTATTTTAAAATAGTGATAAATGTAGTTTTATATTGCAAATTTTACAATTTAATGTTGTTGGGCAAATAAAGTTAGTGCTGATACATAACAAATATTTTTTAATTGTTAATTTATTCTTCTGTATACAGAACATTTAAATCTTTTGTCTAATTAAAATAATTTATTATATAAATTAATTTTAAAAAATAAACAGATGAATGTGTATCAGAGATCCTAAAGACTTTAATAGGTATCTGTAAGTTACACGTGATATTCTCTTTTAGATTTTATATTTATTGAATATGCTTTCTGTAGCAAGCCTATACCTATGAGAGGAAATGATTAAAAATTAAAAGGCGAAATTAAATGAAGTGAAAAAATTGAATGGCTAGAAATGGCACTTGCAAATTGAATGTTCAAATTAGTAATGGGGGAAACTTCCTTGGTGGTGAGGCGTTCTTGTTTACAATTATATAAGGCATGGCAAAGATTCCCCCGTGTTCTTTTTGCTATGCATTCCTCATTTGTTGCTCTAGATTTTCCATATGATAGGTATGTGCCTGAATGTAGCAATCCACGTTTGGTCACATAATGAAAGATCTGGTTACAAAAACATGGAATTGGCCCCATAGTGATGTGTAAGGAAGAACAATGTGAACGGTCTCAGGATGTCATCAACTTATCCTTGAGCTGTTAAAGCTTTATGCAGGAGGAGTGACAACAAATCGCTGTGTTAAAAGACAGAATAATACCTCACAAGAGGTAAAGATTGTTTATCTTTGTAAAATAAGGGCTGATGAGGACCGCTGTTCATGTAAGAATCCGATGATCATCTGCTTCAATAATGAAGTAGGAAGCAGATAATCATCGAATTACACAGCTGAACACTGTGGTGTCAGTTTTTTACAGTCATATATGATTGGTTCTGAAATCAACCAAGACGATTTTCTCGATATTGTAAGGCTAAAAGTAGACTTCTCAATGATTATTTTTAGTGCAACTCCATCTCCTCCAAACTCTATGAGATTGTGAAAAGTAAGATTGTTAGTGTAGAAGAAGCTGCAGGATAATGTTGATGATGTCATAGGTCAGTTTGGGACTGTTATTCATTAAATTGTTTTTATTTAGAATTTGTGGCCTTTTAGAGATTTTATTTTTCTGGTGATTTTCTTATAGCAACCGTTGTTTCCATCACAGGTAGTGGCTTATTCCTCAGTATGACCTGCCACTTTCAAGTATTTCGACCATATCAACTGAATTAAAAGTTGTTAAATTAGTTTTAAAGTTTTCAACATCAACATCTCCAGCGAACATCAGTTGCCTTCAAATGTTACGTGTTTTATAGATACAAGATATGCAGTAGGCTATGACAGGAATTAACTCGCAATTGCTGTGATAATTTAATCATTTATATAATTGGTGTAAAAGAATCTGCACTCAGAATAAGCTGAACAGATATGTTTTGGAGAGTTTCTTTATCTGCATGCTTTCAAAAGTTCCAGTATGCATTCAAAAAGTATATTTATAACAAAAAAGAAACATGATTCTAAAAGAGAAAATATATCTTAGACTTTAATTCTTTGTTAATCAGTTCAAACAAATAAAAACTAATAAATAAAGAATTATTTTTAACATATATAAGAGACCTAACATGTGTAGCTACATATTTCACATGATACGCAGTACTGTAGGCAAAACACAATCTGCATAAACATACTTTGCTCTGAAGTTAGTTGAAGGAAACGCTGCTAAGGCGTAATTTCTAACATACGTCATTAAATGAGCATTAAACAAGACAAGCAGAAATACGGCCGCACTGCCTCAGGGACCGTGTGAGCTAAAGAAACATAAAAAATACATGGATGGGGCATGTCACCATATTTGGCCACCAAATTAAACAACAATTAAAAAAATGAACTCCTGTGAACTTGTATTCTTATAATTTCTCATAAGATTAATTGTTATTCAATGTTTTTTACAATATTATGTTTTATATTTGTTTATGTTCAGAATTTAAATGATAATTAAATGACTTGTTTTAACTGATCTTGAAAAATATATTTTAAACATTACCGCTGTATGTATAAATGCAGCGAAATATTTTTCTTATCACTTTTAACTGTTTAAGAAAGATATTTGAATATCGAAATTAACATGACATCTATAAATGCAATTTTAATATGGTTACAAAAATGCATTCAGTTTTGCTTGCAACAAATGCATAATGTGCAAAAACTCTTTGATGTACTTTTTTTTTGTTCGTCGTTTTTAGACAAAATATTTATTCATCAAAAATTAGCAGTACATATATAAAATTAAAAAATGTTTTATTAAAATTGCAAGATGATATCATAAAATTAAAGAATAATTTCCTATTTTTAAACATGTTGCTTTTAAAGATCTGTTCAGCTCTTTTGTTCAGTAAAGAAAAGGGATGAGAAAAAAGGAAATTTAATTAATTTTAAAATTAATTTAGTTAATTTTAATCAATTTTAATACTATTATTTAAATGCTAAAAGTTTCAAATAAGCGAAGTCGATTTATTAAATGATATTTCAAAAGTGAGTAATATTTTCGATATTCATTTTCTTTTTTGTTTGATTTGCTTATTTATTATTAAAATGACCAACTGTTTGTTTACAATATTGATCATCTTCAGTTTAAAAAACTGTATATACTTTATATATAAATATATAAAACTTTTATATGAGTAAACGACATCTGTTATAATATGTACCGAATTTTTTCAATACAATAAAGACGTAAAAATACACTTAAAAACCAGCTTAAAATGATAAAAAAATTTGCTGCAGTTTATTTGTAATTAAAAGACAATTGATTATCAGTATTACATTCTGCAAATGATGATCAGTATTATTAATATTGATAAGTATCAATATTAAAATTCAAAACAAATGTAAAATATTATTTGCCTCTTCAACAAATATAATATAATTTTATGTACGTAATGTAACCCTTTTTGTTTGTGATGACATAACAAGCAATAATGCCCACTTTTGATTCTATATTCTCGTTATTACAGTAATTTTCTGATAAGAGCTGTTTTGCTATTTGCATACAGCATCTGATAATTAAATACCCACTTAATCAGAAAAATACCCTGGCTATCGTATCAAAATTTTTTTTATTAAAATCCGTCATCAGTTACCCTTGGCAGAAAAATATAGAAGAGACTTTTTTTATGCTAAAAAAATAAAGAAAAGTTATTTGATTTTACTAGCGAAATTCAAATTCACTTGTCCCATTTTTAGTAGCATTTTGCATTCATTTATTAAAGGAACGATGTGCTCTCTAGCAAAGAGATTAATTTGGCTTATTCTGCCTAAATTATGAACGATCTTCTCAAATTAAGACCTATGATTTTAATCCAATTTTAAGAAATTCAGTTATTATTAATTTATTCAACGTTATGCCATTAAATGTAGTGAAAAATCAAGTTAGAATTCCAATACATACCTATTTGTATTCATGAATATACCAATTTAGAACATTTTTGTTCTGCCATAGGACACATTTTAGTTCACACACATGCCGTAAATCAGTTGTTAATGTTGAGTAAGGAGGGCATTTTATTTAATTGCTGAAATGAACTGAAATATTTGTTGAAGATTACGCGAAATAAACGAAATATAAGAATTAAATGACATAAAAATAACATGTAACTACCTGGTCGTGGCTCTGTGGAAACATACGCAACTGGGGAGCCGGATTCACTGGCGGCTTTGTCGCAGACACTGTTTTAAAAGCGAGGAGACACGATGGTGTTTGTGATGTTCAGCATCTTGTCTCTTTTGTCGGACTACCTGGAGGGAGGTTTCGGTGTTTTCGCCCATACGATACGAAAATGCGTATATAGTTGCCCTTAAAAGTCCTCACAGAAGGCACTACCCTCCTTCTTCAGCGACACGGAGACTTCTACGTAGGAGTGCTCCATCATAAACAGAAGCTAAACTGTCGTCCATCCTTCTATGAGGGATAGAAAAACAACATTACACGTTACTGGAGTCAATTAACTTGTTGAAATTGATGATTAGTAAATTTATTGCAAGTATTCTAGAGATTCCGTTTGATATTTAAAATTTTCTACAATAATTAAATATTAAAGTATGCGAGGTATTTAAATATTTTTGTTTTTGAATTTTAAGTACATGATTTATTTTTGAATGCTTAAGTTCTTTTTATATGATTATTTACACACTTGTGGTCAAAGATGGCGATTACGTAAAGTTGTGCAACTTTACCAATTTAAGAGACAGAAGGGAAAATGAGGGTTTGAAGGCGTAGGGGGAGGAGAGGGAAGAGAGACTTCACGACGAATATTAAATTTCTTTCGTTAATCCAAAACCTTTCCGTCAATCAAGCAGAAATAAATCGTTTGGCTGCCCCCGGGGAGTTCTGGTCTTAGTCTTCCAAGGTTAGAGAGACTAGTTTTATCAAGTCGCATGATTTAGGGAGCGGTAAAGAAAACGATTTTTAAGTGATCTCCTGGTATGAAAACTTAAGAGTGCTCTAGAAGTTGTTGTAATTGGAGACGATTTGTTTGAAAAATCAAAGCAAAATTTAATAATCGAGTCTACTTCATGTAGTTTGAATCGTATAAATAAATGGGTAAAGAATTAAAATATGTCAAACATACATAACTTGAAATAGATAGCAGTAAATTTCTTGTTTCAAGATTCTTGGTTTATAAAGGTAAACATTTTTGAAACCTACTTCAGAACTTTTAAGATTTGTAGAAGTTTTATTTCTGTAAGTTTTTAATAATGATTTAAATATTTGGTTTTAAATCAAAATGATGTTTATGGAAAGATCGGTCTTGAAAATAAGACTAATATTTGTTGATACATTGATGAATATTTTCAAATCCTGAGATATATATTTTCAAAAGGCTTTCACCAGATATTTAAAATTAAACAAACGAAATTTTATTCATAAAATTTTTATTTTTTATGAATAAAATGATTCTCTTATTTCAGTTCCCAATGAGTGAATTTAAACAAATCTGATTAAAAAAAATACTTTAAATGATTTCAACAGATGTTAAAAGACAATTGACAACAAAATTAATGTCTGATTAATTAATTTTTTTAATTATACTTCAGTTATCAATCTAAGCAACGATTATTTTATTTGAAAATATTGAATTTAATTGAAAATATTGAAATTTTGAATTGTTTTCGATGAAATTACTAAAATGTTGTTGGAGAATAATGCTGAAATGTTGTGTGATTGATGAAGAAAAATACAGAAAGTTTTAAGATTGGTAAAATGCTTTTAAGTCGTTAAAATTTATGAAATAATAGCAGATATTTTATGCTATGTTGAATTTAAATAATTTAAATGCACAATTTTTTATTAATATCTTAATAAGTTTTGTATTGATTTTTATATTGACATGATGCAGTGTTATAGTTGAAAAATATTAAAATAGTGTTGTTGCTAAAAATACTGGAATATTGTGTTGAGGAAAAATACGAAAATATTGTAATTGAAATATTGTGCTGATGAAAAATAAGAAAATATTGTAATTGAAATATTGTGCTGATGAAAAATAAGAAAATATGTAATTGAAATATTGTGCTGATGAAAAATAAGAAAATATGTAATTGAAATATTGTGCTGATGAAAAATAAGAAAATATGTAATTGAAATATTGTGTTGATGAAAAATAAGAAAATATTATAATTGAAATATTTTGTTGATGAAAAATAAGAAAATATTGCAATTGAAATATTATGTTGATGAAAAATATGAAAATATTGTAGTGTTGTTGGAAATATTAAAATGCTGTTGTGCTGTTTTTAATGAAAATATTGAAATGCTTTCTTGTTTATGAAGAAAATAAAATAACATAAATTATTAAATTTCTTTTGCGTCGTTAAAATTTATGTTGAAATAATAGAAGATGTTTTGTGATAGGCAAACCTATGCAATTCATATATCGCAGAAACAATTCCCAGTAGTTAAAATAGGTGCATTTCATTAAACCACCTCAGTTAAGATATTCAATTTTATGTTTTACCCCCAGCATTGACCAGTCAAAAACCTGCATTAAATATCCAACTTCCCTAGTTCCAATTGTGCATCCAAATGCATACCAATCAAAATTTGATATGCATTTGGATGTGCTGTGTTATAGTTGAAATTTGGTAGTTAGGTTGAAATTTGGTAGTTAGGTTGAAATTTTATAGTTCATTTGGTTGAAATTTTAGTTAGTTTTTTTATTTCAATTTGATGTGTTATAGTTGAAAAATATTAAATACTTCTTTTATTCAAAATTATTGAAATATTGTGTTGATGAAAGATATGAAGATATTGTTATGCTGTTAAAAATTTAAAATGTTGTTTTGCCGTTTTGATGAAAATGCTAAAATGCTGTTGTTGGAGAATAATGCTGAAATGTTGTGTTTTTGATAAAGAAAAATACAGAAATTGCTAAAAAAAGGTTAAAATGTTTTTACGTTACGTTAAACTTTACGCTGAAATAATAACAGATATTTTATGCTAAACTGTTACGTAACTCTATAATTATCAAGATAAATTTTTTTAATAAAGAATATATTGAATTTAAGTAATTTAAATGCAAACACTTTTGTTATGTATTATTGTTTTTTATACTCAAATGATGCAAGTGTTATAGTTGAAAAATATTAAAATACTGTTGTTAAAAATTATTGAAATATCGTGTGGAAGAAAAATATGAAGATATTATAGTGTTGTTGAAAATATTGAAATGTTGTTGAGCTGTTTTGGAGGAAAATAATAAAATGCTGTCGTTGAAGAAAAATGCTGAAATGTTGTTATGTGATTGATGAAGAAAAACTAAAATTATTAAAAATTGTTAAAATACTTTTATGTCGTTAAAATGTATATAAATAATAGTAGATATTTTATACTAGACAAACCTATATTACCTATTTATCGCATAAACAATTACTCACTTAGATTCAATTTTATGTTTTACCCCCCCAGCATTGACCAGTCAAAAACCTGCATTTAATCTCCAACTTCCTTCATTCCCAATTGTGCAGCCAAATGCATAATACATACCAATGATAATTTAATGTTGTGTTAGAGTTGAAAAATATTAAAATACTGTTTTCATTAAAAATTATTGAAATATTTTGATGAAAAATATAAAAATATTGTAATTTTGTTAAAAATATGAAAATATTGCAATTTTGTTAAAAATATGAAAATATTGCAATTTTGTTAAAAATATGAAAATATTGTAATGTTCCTGAAAATATTAAAATATCTCGTATTATTTTTGGTGAAAATAGTAAAATTCTGTTGTTGGTGAAAAATGCTGAAATGTTGTGCTGTTGATGAAGAAAAATACAGAAATTGTTAAAAAACATTAAAATGCCTTTACGTCATTAAAATATATGTTGAAATAATAGCACATATTTTGTGATTGACAAACTTATACAATTCATTTCGCAGTACATTCCCCATACATTCTTCCCCAGTGATTAAAATAGGTGCATTTTATTAAACCTCCTCAGTTGAGATCTTCAATTTTATGTTTCACCCCCAGCATTGACCGGTCAAAAACCTGCATTCAATGTAGAACTTCCTTCACTCCCAATTGTGCACCCAAATGCATCCCAATCAAAATTCGATAGTTCCGGAGCGAAGTGTTGCAAATACAGGAGGGCGCATTCAACATATTCATCTTTAGCGCCTGCAGCCATGCACTTGCCGAGCTGTTCAACTTGTTGACCGGCTATTCAAACACTTGAGAATGGAGTGGCCGTAAGTGCTTTGGGTCATTTCGGGGCTGAAAGGGAGGTGCGCGGTCTGGAATTGACAGCCCATGCGTTTAGAGCCTGCCTTTCGATATGTGCTTTGACCAACAGGCATTTTACGCACCAGGGGGCACATATCAATGCAGGGGGGACTGGAAAGTGTATGTATTTTGCAGGGGATGTGCTTTGGCGACAAATTTTGAAGAACTAGAGTGAGATGAACCGAGGAAATTATTTCTTTCTTTCTGTGGAATGATCTGTTCGGTGATCGATTATTTGTAATGGTCTGGGTAAATTAAATTTGTCAACAAATAAAATTGTTTGCAAAAATCGATTTTTCTCCAGTGGTTTGTTATTGATTCCAAATGGAGTTTTTAAAATGATGCACTTGTAAAAATATGATCATCTTTACTTTACTTTATTCCACCCCTCTCTAGGTGTACCCAGGGCTATGGAAGCCCTTACGAGTTAAAAAGGTGACGGTGGAAATAAAAATAGTAATAAATATAAAATAATATAATAAATAATAATATAATAATAATGGATAATAATATAAATAATATAATAATAAATATAATAAATAATCATATATAATAATACCTAACATATAAAAATTTCTAAATTACAGGGGTACAATGAATTATAATACCGAAAAGAACAATAGGCTATAGTACTATGTGACTAACATAAACATGAGTGTAAAGAAAAATATACAACACAGAAGGAATAAATAATGGTAATAAATATGTGAAAAATAAAGTATGGCATGGGATACTAAATATTATGAAGGCTGTCATTCTGCAAAATATAAAATACTTTAGTTGGGAGTGATAGAATAGGGGCATAGATTTCAATTTGTATTTCAGAGGTAATGATTTCTTGGAATGGCTAATTACTCCTTTTTTTTATTTAAAGCTCATTAATTTGATTTATATGGGTAGCAAATTATATTTATGAGCCACTTTAAAGGCGGTTATAAAATGTCTTGATTCTGTAAAAAGACAAATATTACATAGTGGAATGATTCTCCAGTTTCGACACAATAGTATAAATCATCTTTTGAGAGGTTGGATCTTTTCAGATATGTTGAGAATAGGCCATTATCAATTGTGTCAGAGCGGTACTGTGCATAGTAGCAGTAAGAATTAAGTTCAAATACACTGACTGGGTACCAATATAGGGTAACATACAGGATGCAGTCACTGCTTTCAGAAAGAGGAAATTTGATGACTCAAGATAGACTCAAGGGGAATTTCGTGTTTTCTCCTATACGACAGGCAAATGCGGGCTGTTTCCTTTAAAATTCTCTTGGAAAATGATGATTCATCACCATTTTGTGGTCTCTTCAAGTGATATTTAAATAAAAAGACATATGTGATATATATGATTATAAAAATGTGATATATAAATTTATTTGCTTTGTTGAAATACTCTCCGCTTTGAACTGCTTTCTTTTGGTGAGGAATCATATTAATTGAAAGTTATTTGTTAAGTTTATGTTTGTTGAATTTTTTTAATAAAATAAGTTATTTAGTTAGAGGTTTGATATTTCGTGTAATACACGCAACCATAAGTTTTCCAAAGCAGACAGGCATGAACATATTTAAATGGTTGTAATATTCATATCGTGACATATAATCCCATAATATAGTAATTTTATTAAATCAATTACAGAGCTTGATATTAAAGCAAAGTGAAATCGAAGTAATATTAAAAAATATTCTCGTATGCATAAAACTATTTTTTTTGGAATTAATTTTTTTTATTGACAAATAATTTTCATTATAAAAATGTATTAGGAATCATAAGTATTCATATAAAATAATGCATTACACAAATAATGCATATGCATACATACATTAACGATTTCTAAACAAAGGCTGCTGGTTCGAAATTCGACAAGTGACTCAAACCGAAAGTTTTCCTATCTATGTTGGGGATAATACGTTAAATCTGTAGGAAAGGATGTCCTACCATTATGCTCAGAAGAGGAAGTTTTGAACTCCTATATGCTGTCCTTGTGAGATCTTCCTGCAAAATGTGTAGTACAGTGTGGCAGACCCACCTGTTGCACTTGAATAAAGTTGAAACTGCTACATCTCTGTCTTTATAAAGGCGAATAATTTAGTTGAAAGTGCTCACCATTCGAAACAACAATTATTCAACAAAATGTCAAAAAAAATTATTAAAATAAACTTATTTGCTGTATCCATTTAAAAAATTTCAAACATAATTGATACTCAATATATTATTAGCTGAAAAGATAAAATTGTTGTCAATTAACTCCTCTTATTGACCCACGAGATATTTCAGTTACTGACTAATTTTTAAAACATTTGCCTTTGAGCTGCATTTATTCAAAAGTGTGGTGATACAATACGGTGCAGCGCAGCAAACCTTTAGTGGTTCATTTTGTGTAACGTTAAATTTGTTACATATCTGCGGTTTAACGTCTGAGGTTCTGAGGTTTGAAATGAGTTAGGCCGATATGCTTATCAATCATCGCAACGTTTTCAACTCAGAAATATATTCTAAATTAGAAATTCATTAGACTTTAAGTGAATACTTCGACCAATACGATTTATTTCTATCATAAACGTGTGTAATTATATTGTTCTTAAATGTGAAAAGTAACTTTTTTATTTACTGACTCAAGGTCTGACTTGCAGGCTCTTAATAAATGTTTCTCAAGTATAATCTTAAGCATTATATCTCTTTTAGAACAAATTCACTGTTTGCAAACAATGTGTATCCTACAATGGATCTCTGCTCCTGTGGATTTGGAATTTAATGAAATTGCAGATTCGTTGGCGAAGAAAGCCAGAAGTCTGGATCAGACTGCCATTTCTACTTCCCTTGCAGATGCTAAGGCCTTCATAAAATCTAAATTTATGATTGCTTCTCAGATCAAAACTAAATACCAAATTACAGAACTAAATGTAGACAGAAAAATAACTACTACTTTCCCAAGATACCACTCCGGGGACACCGTTTTGAGTCGATTGAAGAGGTTCATCGTGAATCACCGCGCGTTTTGAAGGCCCTCCCTGCCGATGATTTTTTTAGCATGCATTGAGGATCGGAAAAAAGTTGGCGTAAGTCCATTGTGACCAGAGGGGATTACTTAGTAGGCGATGAAATAAATTTGGAAGAATAAATAAAGAGTTTTTTAAAAAAAATAACTGTTTTTACTTTTAGGGCACAGTAGTAAACAATATTATTCGGGGGACCACTATATTTGATTCACTTTTACTCTTCAGGAAATACGACGACAACAACAGCACCTATTTATATTTAAAACAAAAAAATACATTTAAAATTTAATTAAATGTAAAATAATTTATCACAAATTTAACATATATAATAAGTTTATTAAACAGCTAACACTTTGTTAAAAAATATTTATGGGATATACACAATATATATATATATATATATATATATATATATATATATATATATATATATATATACATATATAAAAATTTGAATCCATACGGAATTTTCAATCCCTTCTTATTTCCTAGAAGCTTTCAATAATTGCTTTCCAATAGGAGAGTTCCATCAAATACTACTTTACATCACACGAGGATTTTTAAATCGATCTTTTGCAAACCATCCCCTCCCAGACGAGAATAAAATAATCATAATAATAATAAAACAATAAATAAAAAAAAAAAATGGAACGAAACGAAAATCTTCAAGTCGTACATCTCGATATATATACGTGCTTCGAAATCACGTGACTTTTCTGGAATAGATGAATTTATTTTTACTTTGTTTTCTCCATCCTCCCCTTTTAAACGCACGGCAGAAAAAGAAATCTTTTAAAGCTAAGAAATAAAAATAAATTCGAACGGTTTTGAAATGACGTATATATACATCATCGCAGACATTCTAATTTGTCTTCTTTATTCCAATCTTTAATTTTGCTTGTCATGATTCCTCAGCAAGGGGGACTGTACTGCATTAAAAAAAAGGGAGGGAGTAAGAAACAAAAAGAGCAAAAATCAAAATGCTATCATCATTTATTATCATCATCTGAGATTCGATCTTTTCTTTTTTTTGTAAAGGAGGTAGTTGCTTTTTGGAAGTGATACGTTGCTAGGTACTTTTAAGACTATAAGGAATTGTCAGATAAAAAATACCAAAAGAACTTAAGGTAATGTTCGGAAAATAGGGTATACATTTTTTATATTTTTTTTATATACGTGCAGAATAAAAATTAAATGAAACCTTCTAACTATTAAGTTTTTTTTTATTTAAAAACAAATTGTCAATAAAGAGCAAAGAATTTATTAAATTAAGTTAACTTTCCTTGTTTTTTTGTAATAAATTTAAATCGATTCAATATTGGAAGTGAATTTTGTACATTAATATTGTCAGTAACGAGTAAAGAATTTATTAAATTAATTTGACTTTCCTTGTTTTTGTAATAAATTTAAATCGATTTAATATTGGAAGCGCATTTTCTAAATTAATAATTTGAAAAAATAACTTTATGTCTAGATAGTGTTGTAATTTTCCATTTTAAATAGTGATGTACTAAATTATTTTTAAATGTAACTTTTATCAACATTTTATTTAGACTTTTTGAGTATTTATTTAAAAATGTATGTACCGTACTGTATGTGTATAAATGTATTCTACTGCATTGCATTAAAAAAAAAGAGGGAGGTCGAAACAAAAAGAGTAAAAATCAAAATGCTATCATCATTTATTATCATCATCTGAGATTCGATCTTTTTTTTTTTCTAAAAGGAGGTAGTTGCTTTTTGGAAGTGATACGTTGCTAGGTACTTTTAAGACTATAAGGAAATGTGAGATAAAAAATACAAAGAATTTAGGGGGTAATGTTCGGAAAATAGGAACCTTTTTTCATCAAAGGAAATCTTTTAACTATTAAGTTTTTTTATTTAAAAACAAATTGCCAATAACGAGTAAAGAATTTATTAAATTAAGATAACTTTTATTAGTTTTTTTAATAAATTTAAATTGATTCAATATTGGAAGCGAATATTGTCAGTAATGAGTAAAGAATTTCTTAAATTAAGTTAACTTTCCTTGTTTGTGTAATAAATTTAAAACGATTCAGTATTGCAAGCGAATTTTGTACATTAATATTATCAATAACGAGTAAAGAATTTATTAAATTAAGTTAACTTTCTTTGTTTTTGTAATAAATTTAAATCAATTCAATATTGGAAGCGAATTTTGTGCATTAATATTTGAAATTTTTTTATCTCTATTTGTGTAGTAATTTGCCATTTTAATTAGTGACGTACTAAATACTTTTTAATTGTAACTAATATTAACATTTTATCTAAAATTTATGAATATTTATTTCGAAATGTATGGGACTGTACTGTATATGTATAAATGTATGTACTGTATATGCATGAATGTATGGAACTGTACTGCATTAAAAAAAGGGAGGGAGGACGAAACAAAAAGAGTAAAAATCAAAATGATATCATCATTTATTATCATAATCTGAGATTCGATCTTTTTTTTGTAAAGGAGGTAGTTGCTTTTTGGAAGTGATAGTGTTGCTAGAAGAAGTATTGTAAAAAGAAAAATGTGAAAGATTATTTAAGGCAACGTTCGGAAAATAGGGTATACATTTTTTCATTTAATGAATTCTAACTATTAAGTTATTTTATTTAAAAACAAATTATCAATAACGAGTAAAGAATTTATTAAATTAACTTTCATGTTTTTGTAATAAATTTCAATAAAGTCAATTAAATATTGGTAGTGAATTTTGTATGTTATTATTTGAAAAATATTTTTATCTCTAGTTGTGTAGTAATTTGCAATTTTAAATAAGTGATGCACTAAATTCTTTTTAATTGTAATTTTTATCAACATTTTATTTAAAATTTACGACTATTTATTTAAATAGTATATTATTTAAATTTAGTAGTGTATTATGTAGTACACAAATAGCATATTATTTAAATAGTAAATTTATGACTATTTAAAATTCATACTATTTAATAATTAGCACTAGCCAATTAGCCATCAAGCCGCTTCGATAGGAAGGAATTTCTCAGTTTTCGCTCATATGACATGTAAAAGCACTTGAACCCAAATGTCTGCTTGGAAGGCATCGGCTATTCCTCATTGCTTATCGGTTCATAAATGTTTAAATGGAACACGAGGTTCATTTATCTTACACAAAAAATTCTTAATTAATAATAAACTATGTGCCTTTTTCCATTGGAAAATCGTTACTAAGTTAATTGCTTAGCCCAAGCGCAATTAACTTAGTGGTTATATTTCCATAACTTAACTGATTATATTTCCATATAACATAAATGGGGATTATTTTCCAATTTATAAGATGACCTTTACTTATATGTAGATCTCTAAGGCATCTCTTGCATTTCTTTGCATCTCTCATGTTGGAAAATTTATTGGCTAAACTACAATTGTATACAGTAATAAAAATTGTCAACAAACTAAATGATATTATTAATTGCTAAGACAAAATATGTTGAAATCTGCTCTCTCTTATTCAATAGTCCATATGCATTATATTGACTAAAAAAATTGAGAGCTGCAACGAAATTAGTTCTAGCCCACTGATCTAGAATATGCTAAAACACGTACAGTATACTATATATTATTATAGACTATTATATTACTATTATATAAGTCAACGAAAGTAAATGAAGCTTCCTTTTGCTTAAAGAACCAGAAAGAAAGAATAATGACAAAATCTCTGATTGCTGGCATCTTTATGATAGGTATGAATCACCTCGATAGATAAACGTTGTTTATTAAATGTATTAAAGTCTCCTGGAGAATTTTCAAGGTTAAATGTTCCCCATCTGCGTGTTCGAACTTCAGAACTTTAACGAAACGAATTTTGTAATACGAGATTTTTTGCTACAAACATCACAAATATGTTCGTTAACTAAAATAATAGTTATGGCCCATGTCTGCAGCAAAATCAAATCCATATGCTATTGTATTAATATGAAATAATAGCTCAACAAACTTTTATTCAAAATATGCAGTATAAATCAAATTTCTTAAATGAACACTTAAAATACTTAATATTTAATATCAATATAATATCATAATATTTTCACTATGAGATTTTCTCCAACTATTTTTAACAGGATTCAGTATAAAAATTTCTCTTCCAATCTTTTTAAAGTATTTCCTATCTAGGCAGGGTAAATTTAAATGGTATCTTCATCGATTTAAGCTTGAATTCAACAGACTCTGTAGTTGGTGACAAAATAAGAATCATTCCGAACATCTGCTCTAGCATTTTACAAGACTTCAGCAAAGAGAATCTTGATAAAGCGAGCTTTTAAAATAATTTTTTTCTCGGCCTTCAAATTTGTCTTATTTTCCAAGTGCAATGAAAAAAATTTGGTCTCTTTCGTGTTGTCTGTATTTATTTGAAATAATATTCAGTCCTGTGCGGTTTTTGTGCTCTAATATCTTTTTTGAATAGTTACTTGATGTAATTCCTTTTCTGAAAATTTGTGCTTTAAACTTACATTTTTCAAGCTTCGTGGAATATTTTATGGAACACGAGGTGATTAGTTTTAGCTATAAATTAAAAAAAAAATGAAACTGCTATATCTATGACGTTGTAGGGATATAGCATTTATCCCATGAGGTATTTCATTTCCAGTAGAGAGGAATGTATACTATTTAACAAATAAATAACAACCAGTCACTCAAATTTGACAGCAGATAAGCAGTGTTGTGGATATTTATATTACATGCAATTAGTGTTTTGTACTAAAGAGAACAACCTGTCACTCAGCACTGTCACTCATAGCAAATAATCAGTGTAATTGATAATGAGACCTCATGAAATCAGTAATTGTATGTTCGACCTTCACAGGTCGAAACAATTACAAGTAGAATATGGACTGCATCGTGATTGGGGACAGACCATCGGCTGAGAAAGTGTCTACTCCATTGAGAAGGGAGGGATTCTGACCCCCCCCTCTTGACGGATTTTCTTAAAGGGAGGTTTTTGGAAAAGAAGTGCTCTATGCTCTAAAGAAGTTGTTTTTCTCTTTTTCTGAAAGTTACTGAACAGGCCGAAATTTAGAAAGCCCTTAGATATCTCCATCCTTGTAGCGAACTGCACTTGTGAATCAAATTTAATTCTTCATTTCTTGCAAACAATAATTTATATATATATATATACAGAACTCTATTTATTACGAATTATTATTTACAAGAAATGATCTAAAGAAGAAATATATTACTTATATTACTTCTTATATATTAATATAAGAAGGAATATATTACAAGGGATGATAGAAAGAAGAGATATATATATATATATATATATATATAATGCTTGTAAATAAAAATTAAAGTGTTTCCATGAACCTAAAAGTGGTCCTCTTCTTGAAGCCGTTATAGGTCTAGTATAGACCGAGCATTAAAAAACTATAATAACGACATCAGAATAATTTTATAAATGTTACTCTCCCCCATCATATAAAATGCAATTTATACATATGTAGTTTTCTTCAACTAAAAGTTCCTCTCCAAGCCGCCAAGAAAAAATGACACCAAGTGATTCCGAGATTGAAAAGGAGTTCGAAATAGAATGCCGGGAGATGAAAATCGCGCAGACTAAGAGAAAGAGGCAGAAGAACGAGATTAAGGAGGGAGAAAAAAAAAAGCAGAATGATTCGTCTTCATCTGAATTTGTTTGCTGGATTTGTGATCCTAAGGGATTCGATAAACGCTTTTCCTAGATCTATTTCACTCTCGAAAACTTCTCTCTTTAGCCCTCCCTTCTTCCTCTCCAATCTCTCGCTTGTTTTGCTAGTTTTGTGCTTTATTCTCACATTTGGCGATGCATCTTCTAAATTGGCGAGATAAAAGTGCGCCAAAATATCAATTTCATCGAATTTGTTTTAAAAGATGTCTGTTTCTTTCTGAATTCTTTTAGTGATGTTGTGATGCTTAGTTTGAGAAATTTACAAATATATCTTTTCTTATTAAATAATATATTCATGATTAAATATAAAAATTTTTGAATTATAATTTCTCAATCAAATGTGTTTTTAAATTAAAATTGTTTATACATGGAAATGAAAGTTGGTTATGAAGTCAGTAGATTTTTATTGACAATTAAAGGCGTGATATAATTTATATCTTGAATAATTATAAATTAAAAATACTTTACTGTTTTTTTTATTAATGCATGTATTACTACAAACAATAATATGAAAATATTAGATATATTTTAAATGCTAAGATTAATATAATAAAAAATTGTTTTTATATTTTTAAGTTAAATCTGAGTTTGTACTTCACATAGTAAAAAATGAAGTTAGAAATATCATATGACTTTTTTGTATGATATTAGCAAAATTTTCTCATAATAATAGAATTTATATATTACAAAAAGTGATTTATACACTATTAAATTGTGATTTTTCCATAGTGTTAAAAATTAGTGTCATTATATTTAATGCATGTTGTCTGAACATATAATATTATAATTATTAATGAAATGCAAATATTATTTTTAATCTGATAAAAATATAGTTATAAAAATATTTGAATTTTCAATAAATAATTTAATACGGAGTGTGGTTAACTCATGTACAAATTTTTAATAATTTGGATTATTATGAATTATTAATATTATTATTATCAATAATTTATTAATCAATATTATTATTGAAAATATTATTTTTTAATCTAATACGAATATAATTATAAAAATAATTGAAATTTCAATAAGTAAGAATAATTTAAACAGTGGGTAACTAAGGTAACTAAGGTTTTAATGATTGGATTATTATGAATTATCAATCTTTTCATAAATTCATTATTATATTTTATTTCATTTTAACTATAAATACAATTAAAGTTTATATAATTCGAAAGGATTCAATAAAAAGTGATTTTTTAATAAAATAATTAAATTAAAAGTTAATAAAATATTGCTGTTAGTATTTGATTAAACTGAGTATTTACAAAAAATATTTTTATAGTAGTTGATACTTTAATTTATAAAAAATTCATTATTTGTCAGAATTATACTTACAAACTCAAAGTTAAAGAAAATCATTAACAATTTATAGTGCTTCACTAAGTTAACAGTGCTTTTTCCCAATAAAATGCAAAACAAAGTAGTAATTGATTCCTATGATACACTATTATTTTGTTGGGATAAAATTAATTTTCTATAATTCATGTATATATTTTAGCTAAAATTTACAATTGTAATGAAATTGTCTTAGACATTTGAATTTATCTATCAGAATTTGTTTTTTCTGGTTTAATGCTATTTGGTTAATTTTCAAACTGGTTTAATGCGATTTGGAAAATTTTCTTTTTATCTTTTTGTTTTTTTAATGAGAATATTTTATTTGCTAATTATTTACGTAAAATAAAAATTATATTTTATAAGTTAAAATAGTTACAAATTCATTAACAGTACACATTTAAAACACTCTTATAATTTATTTAATTATAAATGTACCTTTAATTTAGCATCTAATTATTTATAAATTAACAAATAGTGAAAAAGCTTTTGTTTCTATCTAACAAAAATGTTGATTTAATTTAATTTTAATTCTTATTCTGACTTTTTGTTCAAACTGTAAAAGTAAACAAATATAATTTGAAAATGAAATACTACAGCTACTAATTAACTTTAAGGCAATTTTGTACATAAATCACTTCAATATCCTAAATCCTAACATTAAAATCACTCTTCACAACACAATGCAATTTTTCTTACTTCCCCTCCCCCTATTCAAGGCCAAGGAAAAAAAAAATTCCAGAGGTGAGGGGGGAGGGAAAGAAAAATCTCGGCACCCCATTCAACAATTCGAGTAATTCCCTTGACATCTTCCTCCATTCCTTATCCTTTTTTTATTCCTTATTTCCTCATTTTTTTGTCCTTATTAATACCAAAGTTATTTATTTTCCATTCGGAATGATTGCGAATTTATCGATTATATGTCACATCCTTTTTCCTTTTCGAATTAATGAGTTTCTATGGCCCTTTTTTTTCCATTGTTAATTTTCTTTTGTTCCTTCCTAAATAAGCTCCCTTTGTCTGCCAATAAATGTTGCTGTTGCTGAACGACGGAATTTTTGCTGCAGGAAAACTTTAAATTGAAGGTGCTGAATAATTTCGATTATGGACGAAACGGAAAAGAGATAGGTTGTTATTAAAGGTAACAATGTTAAGTGTTTTTTGCCTGTGAAATTAAAATGATTTAAATATTAATGCAGGGTTTTAATGAATTCATTAGAAATGCATTTGATTACAAGCGTAGAAAAAAGTTTTTTTATTATTGTTGATTTTCCTTCGTTCTCCTCAAAGTACTGTTCTTTTGTCTGCCAGTAAATGACACTGTTGCTGATGATGAAATTTTTGCTGCAGGAAAATTTTAAATTGATGATGCTGAATCATTTTGATTATGGATCAAACTGGAGCAAAGATACTCTGTTATTAAATAAGTCCTGTTATGGTAAATGTTATTGTTAAATGTAATTAAGTGTTGATATAAAATTTAAATTTTTTAAATATTAATATAATATTTGAAGAAATTAGGGTTTCTGAAGAGATACACATGATTATATGTGAAAAAAAGATAACTATTAAATATATTTTAATAGCCTTTGCATTACTGTTAATTTTCTTTTCGCCTTCTGAATTTTTCTTTTATCTTTCTATAATACTGCTGTTACTGAACACAGAAATTTTGCTGTAGAAAAAGTTTAAATTGAAGGTGCTGAATAATTTCGATTATGGACGAAACGGGAAAGAGATAGGTTGTTGTTAAAGGTAATAATTTCAATTTTTTTTTGCCTGTGAAATTAAAATGATTTGATGAAATGATTTGATGGTTTCATGAATTCATTAGAAATGCATTTGATTACAATACTTTAGAAAAAGGAGTATTAACGAATTTTTTTCTATGGTCTTTTTATTATTGTTGATTTTACTTCATTCTTCCGAATGTTCTGTTCTTTTGTCTGCTAGTAAATGGTACTGTTGCTGTTGATGGAACTGTTGCTGCAATAAAACTTTAAATTGATAATGCTGAATCATTTTCATTATGGATCAAACTGGAGCAAGATACTTTGTTATTAAATGTAACAATATTAAGTGCTTTTGCTGCAAAATGTAAATGTTTTAAATATTAATATAATACTTGAAGAAATTAGGGTTTTTTAAAAGATGCATTTGATTACAATTGAGGAAAAAGAAGAATTATTAAATATATTTATATGGCCCTTTTTTTTGTTAATTTTCTTTTGTTCCTTCCTAAATAAGCTGCCTTTGTCTGCCAATAAATGTTGCTGTTGCCGAACGACCGAATTTTTGCTGCAGGAAAACTTTAAATTGAAGGTACTGAATAATTTCGATCATGGACGAAACGAGAAAGAGATAGTTTGTTATTAAAGGTAACAATGTTAAATGCTTTCTCTGTAGAATTTAAATGTTTTAAATATTAAGATATATGATGAACTTATTAGAGTTTCTGAAGAGATGTATTTGATTGTATGTGAGGAAAAAGGAGAATTATTAAATTTATTTTAATAGTCTTTGTATTATTAATAATTACCTTTTGTTCACCTGAAAAAACCTTTAATTACCTTTTGTTCTTTCGTCTTCTTATAATATTGCTGTTACTAGAGACAACTTTTGCTGCAGGAAAACTTTAAATTGAAGGTGCTGAATAATTTCAATTATGGACGAAACGAGAAAGAGATAGTTTGTTATTAAAGGTAACAATGTTAAGTGCTTTCTCTGAAGAATTTAAATATTAAGATATATGATGAACTTATTAGAGTTTCTGAAGAGATGTATTTGATTGTATGTGAGGAAAAAGGAGAATTATTAAATTTATTTTAATAGTCTTTGTATTATTATTAATTACCTTTTGTTCACCTGAAAAACCTTTAATTACCTTTTGTTCTTTCGTCTTCTTATAATATTGCTGTTACTAGAGACAACTTTTGCTGCAGGAAAACTTTAAATTGAAGGTGCTGAATAATTTCAATTATGGACGAAACGAGAAAGAGATAGTTTGTTATTAAAGGTAACAATGTTAAGTGCTTTCTCTGAAGAATTTAAATATTAAGATATATGATGAACTTATTAGAGTTTCTGAAGAGATGTATTTGATTGTATGTGAGGAAAAAGGAGAATTATTAAATTTATTTTAATAGTCTTTGTATTATTATTAATTACCTTTTGTTCACCTGAAAAAACCTTTAATTACCTTTTGTTCTTTCGTCTTCTTATAATATTGCTGTTACTAGAGACAACTTTTGCTGCAGGAAAACTTTAAATTGAAGGTGCTGAATAATTTCAATTATGGACGAAACGAGAAAGAGATAGTTTGTTATTAAAGGTAACAATGTTAAGTGCTTTCTCTGAAGAATTTAAATATTAAGATATATGATGAACTTATTAGAGTTTCTGAAGAGATGTATTTGATTGTATGTGAGGAAAAAGGAGAATTATTAAATTTATTTTAATAGTCTTTGTATTATTATTAATTACCTTTTGTTCACCTGAAAAAACCTTTAATTACCTTTAATTAATTATCTTTTGTTCTTTCGTCTTCTTATAATATTGCTGTTACTAGAGACAACTTTTGCTGCAGGAAAACTTTAAATTGAAGATGCTGAATAATTTCGTTTGTGAATAATGAAATCAGTTATTAAAGGTAGCAATGTTAAATGATTCCTCCTTTAAAATTAAAGGATTTAAATAAGGAAATATGGTTTAATGAAATTGTTAGTTTAAGCGAAGATAAAATATTATTAAATACATTGCTATGCCATTTTATTATTGTTAATTTTATTCGTTGCTATGTAGTTTTTGTTGTCCTGAATGAATTACCCTTTCTTTTGCCTACCAGTAAATGTTATTGTTGCTGATTAGGGAATTTTTGCATTGAAAATGCTGGATAATTTCGATTATGGATAAAACTGGAACAAGATACTCTGTTATTAAATATAACAATATTAAGTTTTTTTATATGAAATTTAAATAATTTTAATATTAGAGTAAGATTTGATGAATTCATTAGGGTTTCTGAAGAGTTGTATTTGATAATAAGAGGAAAAAGGATAATTAGTAAATATGTTGCAATAGAATTTGCATTAATCTTAATTTTCTTTTGTTTTCTTGAATCTTTCTTTTATTTTCTTATAATATTAACTAATTTTTGCTACTGGAAAAATGTAATACTGAAGGTGCTAAATAATTTTGATTATGAATGAAGCGATAATGAAATAGGCTCCTATTAAAAGTAGCAGTGTTAAATGTTTTCTTTTTCGAATTAAATAATTTAAATATTGAAATATTTCTTAATCAAATTGCTAGGTTTATGCTAAGATAAAAAAATATATTAAAAACTGAGAAGAAATGTATTTAATATGGCGTTTTTACAGTTGCTAATATTTTTCGTTGTCCTAAATGAACTATTCTTTCTTTTGTCTACCAATTAATGTTACTGTTTCTGACAATTTGACGTTTATTGCAGAAAAACTTTAAGTTGAAGGTACTGAATAATTTCGATTATGAAAGAAGCTGGAAAGAGATTGGTTATTATTAAAGGTGACATTTTATGTGTTTCCAATTAAAACGATTTAAATATTGCGATAATTTTTAATGAAATCATTAGACGTTTTGATGAGATGAATTTAATTACAATTGAAGGTGAAAGAGTACTATTAAATATAGCTCTATCGGCTTTTTTTTATGATTGTTAGGTTTTCTTTCACATGAATAAATCTTGCTAACAAAAAAATTGTTGTAGAAAAAAAAAAAAAATTAAGTTGTTAAAATATTTAGTCCCAAGTGTTAATTGCACAGGTTATATATTGGAAAATTTGATGAAACCACACTTGAAGAAAGAAAAATACAGAAAAAGAAACAAAAGTATTATTCAATATATTTTCATTATCTTTTTATCATTGTGAATTTTTTTTGCCCTGGATGAATATCAATTCTTCAAAATATCAATAAATGTTATTTTTTCTGATGATAATATTTTAGATGCCAAAAGGTTAAAAATGGTTGTGTATAATAATTGACATCATGAATTAAAACGAAACGAGTAGGGCATTGAAATGTAGCAAAAAACAACTGAATTATAGCATGTTTAGTGTTTCCTTTTATTAAAGTGATTTAATTGATCAACGTTTTTGAGTATGACTTTTGAAAAAACACATTTAATTTAAGATGGGTGAAGAATGATGGAAAGTTTAATACATATATTTCTCTAAAATTTATTGTTGATTTCTTCTGGTTCCTGTGAATTAATTGTTTTGTCTGTCAATCTGCCGATAAAAAGAAGCTAATGTTTGATGACGATAAAATCATCCAAAATTATTTGGGTAAGTTGAATTTAAGTAAAATTATTTATGGTCAATTTAATTTAATTTATTGTTAATTATCATTAAGTTATTTATGTTGAAAAGAAAATTATTTATATATGAATATATATATTTTAAAGAATATTTTGTAATTTCTAAAAAAAATGCACTTGGTAGTCTATCTATTATAAAGTATTTGATATAATTTTAGAAATCTATAAATCAGATTAAAACCAACTGTAAGGTCATATTATTTTTCTATTGTAATATAATTAGTTAACTTTTGAAATGTTGTTGAAAACGCATTAAATACTTATATAAGGTGTATTATCTTTCGTGACTAATTTAATTTTATAGCACATACTATATATTCTGGAAGAATACAAATTTAGTTGTAAATAATTAAAAAGATCCTACAAAATTTATTTAGACAATTTGGAGAAGCCTATCGATAGAATAATCATCTACTTAATGAAAATGATGCTATTATTTTTAACAGTATTCGCATTAAAAAATTTTTACAGCATTCCAAGATCCAAATTAAGATCTTGTATGGACTTTAAATATTCTATATTTTATAAGATAGTTATTATATAGCTTCATGGCTTGCTGTAACTCTTTATTCTGTACGTCTATCTCTCTTCTACTATAATTTACAATAAAACAGTTATGACTACATTAGTGCTATCAAATATGTATAAGATAGTAATTTAATATAACATTTCCTCAGGATCCTTTTGTAAGGATTACCTAATGATAGCAGTTTAGTTTAATACTATTAATTTTAAAATTAAATTGCTACATAAACCGCAGGAAAATTATTTCAATACTTAATTATTAGATTGCCTAGTAATTGAAAATAAATTGAATAACTTCAAAATTTATTTATTTTTTGTTGTATTGTTTTAATAATAATTAACTATTATTTCAATAGTCAGTTAAATAATTTTATCATTAAATGAAATTTCAAATTTTCTTAGAAAACATTAGATGATATTCAGAAAATTTCACTTAAATCAAGAAGAATATGAAAAATATTTTATTTTTGCATTCATTTCTAAACTCAATATAAGCTAGAGAAAACAAATTCAGTAGAAATATTCAGACAAGTTTTTCATATAATTAATGCATTAATGCCTGATATTTATACATGATGCTGATTTTTAACACACACACACAAACAATATATATATATATAATACCACACGTTTTATTCTTCTTGAATTGACGACCTACAATTAACAAATTCGGTTGTTACACTAATCCCTATCTGCCTTAAGTTCTACATTAGCAGCCACTTCTAATTGTTAATACTTATATAATTTATCTGTTATGGCTCTCTGATCTTTCCAATGCAAGTTGTTAATTAAACAGCTTTTAATGAGTAATGTGTTTATATTTTTCCCACTCTGATAGCATATGCTTCTGAACTTCCATAGCTGGTGGACTCGACTTTTCGCTATCTCTCCGAACAGGACCAAAACTCTTTGAATTTCTGTAAAACGTTAATAAACTGAAGTAAATACATTCATGTCTTTTTCCTTATCAATGAAATCCACTTGGCTTTCGACTACAACACGCAACAGCTTCCTTGCTATTACATACGCACGCATATATATATATATATATATATATATATGTAACAGTATGGAATATATTTATTGATATATATATTTCTGTATTGTTAAATATTAATTTATATATCATCATCATAACTGGCTCGACTTCCCGTTGTGGGTCTTGGCCTTCTTTAAAAGATTCAGCCAGACGGTTCTCCTCTTGGCCGTGGACTTCCAGTTTTTGATCTTAATAACATTAAAATCCGAGTCTAAACAGTCGACCCATCTCTTTTTCGGTCTTTCCCTTGGTCGTTGTCCAAAAGGGATTGCATTGAAAACTTTCCATGCAGCTCTATCACTTTCCATTCTCATGAGATGATCGGCCCGTCTCATTCTGTTCAGTTTAATAAATTTTAGAATGTCAATATCTCTAAAAAGTTTGTAAAGTGCAAAATTGTATCCAATTTCTATTGTAATTGATACCCCAAAAAATAGTTCATAACGTTTTTCTTTCAAAGATTTCCCACATTTTCTCTTCTCTTGCTGTTAGTTAGCATGTTTCAGACTCGTATGTAAATACTGGTCTTATGAGTTTTATAGAATAAAATTTTAGTTCTTCCTTTAATCAGGTAGGATTTTAATTTGTTTCTAAGACCAAATAAGCAGAGATTGGCAGCAATAATTCTCTTCCGGATCTCGGGGCTGATTTTTTAATTATTTATTATACTACTGTGTCCAAAAAGTAAAACCAATTTTCAATTTAACATTCCTGAGTCTTATGGAATTTCAATTTTTTTCTGTTTTAGGTTGCTGGCACTGTCCTTGACATTTGTGTAAAATTTGACATGAAAATATCCATTAGTGTTTGAGTTACGCTTGGCTTTGTGAGACGCAATTAATTGAGCAAAGAACATGTATTAAATTTTGTTTGCGGAAACGTATAGAATTTTGCAGAAGGATTTCTTTGAGCATTACTATATCGAAAAGAAACATTTAGAAGTGGTATAAATAGTTCAAAGAAGGCAAAGAACGCATTGAAGACGACGAGTCCTCTGGTCGACTATCAACCTCAACTGACGAAGCTCACGTCAAAAAAATTAAAGATGTGGTGCTTGCAAACTTTTGGGCACAGTAGCACATTTTTATCATTATTTCATTTATATATATATATATATATATATTTATACGATATATTTATATACAGTAACAGTAACATAACATATTGTTTTGATATTTTCTATTCAAATAAGTACAGCACTAGAAAAAGATACTTTCTTAAAATCTAAAATGTTTTGAATGGCGCTATCGCAAAGAACAACTGAAGATTTTCTTCCACAATATAAGAAATAAAACAACCTTCCGTAACGCTACAATGGGTACAGAATGTACTAAACGTTCATAAAAAAATGTTCCAAACAAACACCTGCGCACGAGAAAGGCTTGCAATCTAAAAACCGTCTTCTCAATCTGGTGTATTTTATATCCAACAGCAACAGATAGTTCTCCTTTTTTCCTTTTAGATTTTTTTTATACATTTCTTGTCCCTCGGATGGCAACACAACTAACAGAGGAAATATAGAGTAGGGTTGCTAGAAAGAAAAACAGCGTTAGATTTTAGCTCTACGCCAGCTTTGCCAAACGGAATATCCATAGAAACTTTTGTTCAATAGATAAACGTATTTATGTGAATCAGATTGTTGTTTAAGTATATGTTTGTTGTTGATTGTTGTTAAGGATATGTTTGTTGTTGTTTGTTGTTGATTGTTGTTAAGGATATGTTTGTTGTAAATATATGTTCGTTGTTATCTTTGTTGTAAATATATGTTTGTTGTTGATTGTTGTGAAGGATATGTTTGTTGTTGTTAAGTATATGTTTGTTGTTGTTGTTGATTGTTGTTAAGGATATGTTTGTTGTAAATATATGTTTGTTGTTGTTGTTGATTGTTGTTAAGGATATGTTTGTCGCCGTTGTTGATTGTTGTTAAGGATATGCTGGTTGTTGTTAAGTATATGTTTGTTGCTGTTAAGTATATGTTTGTTGTTGTTGTTGATTGCTGTTAAGTATATGTTTGTTGTTGTTGGTTATTGTTAAGTATATGTTTGTTGTTGTTGATTGTTGTTAAGTATATGTTTGTTGTTGTTGGTTATTGTTAAGTATATGTTTGTTGTTGATTGTTGTTAAGTATATGTTTATGTATTTATATGAATTGGATTGTTGTTTAAAATATCCAGAAATAATTGAAATTAGAACCTTTTTTTATAAAAATAATGTGTTTTTTGAGATTTTTAAAAGTGCAAGGTGTTTAAAATACTTTTAAAAGAAGAATAAAATTTATCAAAGGAAATATTAAAGATTAATAAGTATTTTTTAAAATAGATTTAAAAAATCTAAATCAAATTGACCAAATGGAACAGACTTGTCTATACAAAATTTTGTTTGCAAAAGTCGTATAATCGTTTGTTTAATTTTTAAAAAAATTTTTTTTTAAAAAGATGCAGGAAATAAGAATACATTTTGGGATGAATATATATGGTTTTAGAAACAGTGTTAATATATAAAATAAAATAAATTTAATTACTTAAAATTATGTTAAATATAGTGTCCAAAATATAGTTCAGAATACTTCAAAAGAACAAATGAAATTTATCAACAGATAATTATTAAAAGTCTTTTTTGAAGTTTTTTTAGTTAAATAATTTTTTAAAAATAGTCCTTTGGTATTCATATAATAAAAAAACCTTGTTAATAAAACTAATGTATTAAATAATAATATTTATACTTTCTATTGTTTTAATTTAAACCTAAATTCATCAATAAACCCAGTTATAATAAATATTAATTAAAAACTTATGTTAAAAGGTAATTAAATAATCATTTTAAAATTAACTTGAGTAAATTTAAGAATTGGTTTACCAATAGACAAACGGCCTTGTCCCACCATAGAGTTGTTGCGCCAATGAAGAAGAAGTTGAAAAATTGAAAAAATATATTTAAAAAGAATACATTTTATAAATTAATCCATATTCTAATAAATAAATCTAAATCTAGGTTGAAAGCCTTATTAAAATGTGTTCCAATACTATCAAGTTCGCCACTATAATTCATTTTCATTGAATTGTGTTCAAACATACCTTGAAAATGTGTTTTCATAAATATTGTTTAAAATTGTTTTTAATGTAAATTATATGTAAAATTAATTAAAAAAAGTAAAAAGTAAGTTAAATAAAATCATAATTGAAATTAAAAATTTAAAAAATTTATTTTAGGCAGTTTTTTTATAAAAATTTATCGTTACTTTTCTGTGAAATTTTTTAAATGCTTTCTATGAACTTTGGAAACTTGGAGATTGGGAGATATCAATTAAACTACAAACAAGTAATAAAAAAAAATTTAAAGTCAATTCCTACTTTTTTTTCACTATATTTCAGAAAGTTCTTTATAAATAATTTTCATTCATTTTTAAAGTTTTTCTGCCGCCATCTATTGCTAGATATATGCAACTTAAATCTAAAAAAAACTACAGTTAATTAATTAAATTTAATTACAGAATTAATATTTGAAAAAACTGCATTAACATCAAGTGTCATCCACTACAAGTTCAAAAAAATGTATTTCAACTTGAGTGGATGAATAAAAAGTATTTTATTAACGATTGAAAATTTTAACAAGATATATATAGGGAAAGTGTGAGCTAATAGAAGGAATTGAATAAAAGAGTACTTTAAATGATATTAATAATATAAATAAACTCTAATAATTATATAAGTAAACTCTAAAAATACATAGATTAATTTGTGTCATCACGTTCATTATACATTTTATTAACACATATTTAATATCTATTCACACTTTTCAAATTTTCGCACCTCTTGGAAACTTCACCACCTCAGGCACATCACACACAAAAAAGAAAAGGACGCTAATAAATACAATGGAGTGAGAAGAAGTAGGGGGAGGGCGAAAAGGCTCGTCCAGTGTCACGCTTTATAAATTAAGTTTTCCTTCCAATTTAACGAACCCCGTGAAAAATACACCATTTCACATATTCGCATTCATAATTGGTTCGCTGTCGTTCCATTATTGTCTTTATCATGAGAAAATGCATAAATGTATACGCACAAGAATGAAAATTTTTCTTCGCAGCCTAATTTGAATGTCTTGCCTCAGGGCCCGAGAAAGGTTTGCCTTGTTGCGCTCTGGGGAGGATTGTTAGCGTTACGGGCACGCTACCGTAATTGGGGAAGTAAAGATGAAATATAGGGGTATTATAATAAAAGCCGTAGACGGGGATTAGTCATTTTGCATTTGGATTGCTTCGAGAAAAAAGTGCTAATATTGTGTTAGGGTAAATTCCCTTTCCTGTAGTGTGGACTAAGGTTGAGGATTAATTCTTCTGATGAAAAAGTTTAAAGTGGCTGTCGAAAATTAGCGGAGTTCTTTAATAAATGTTGTTCAACAAAGGTTTTTGATGACGGTTTAATAGTGGTACTGGTGAGGTCTGTTTATGTGTTAGGGTAAATTCTTTTTTCTTCTTGTATGAACGAGAACAAAATATTTGAAGGGGTTATTATATCTGACGGAAATTAGTGAAGCCTTTTAATATTTCTATACTAAAAGTTCTTAACGATGGCTTACTAGGTAAATAGTAGGATGGTAGGTAGTTCTATAGGTAGATGGTAGGACTTATTAAAGTAGTAGATGTGGCACTTAGTTTTATTAGTTTGCATGTTGCATTTTATGTATTAACTAATTAATATTGTCTTAGGGTAAATTCCCTTTAACGTTGTGTGGACTAAGGTTGAGGATTAATTCTTGTGATGAAAAAGTTTAAAGTGACTGTTACGAGTGTCGAAAATTAGCGGAGTTCTTTAATGAATATTGTTCAACAAAGGTTTTTGATTATGGTTTAATAGTGGCACTGGTGAGTTTTATTTATGTATTAGGGTAAATTTCTGTTCTTCTTGTATGAACAGGGATTAAAGATTTGAAGTGGTTATTATATCTGACGAAAATCAATGAAGCCTTTTAATATTTCTATACTATAAGTTCTTAACGATGGTTTAGATGTGGGATTTAGAAGATTAATTTGTCTATTGTATTTTATGCATTAGTTAATTAATGTTGTGTTAGGGTCAATTCCCTTTCCTGTTATGTGGACTAAGATTGAGGATTAATTCTTGTGATGAAAAAGTTTAAAGTGACTGTTACGAGTGTCGAAAATTAGCGGAGCTCTTTAATAAATGTTGTTCAACAAAGATTTTTGATGCCTTTTTAATAGTGGCACCGGTGAGTTCTATTTATGTATTAGGATAAATTCCTTTTCTTCCTGCATGAGCAAGGATAAAAGATTCGAAGGGGTTATTATATCTGGCGAAAATTAGTGAAGTTTTTTAATATTTCTATACTAAAAGTTCTTAACGATGGCTTAGATGTTGGACTTAAAATATTAGTTTGCTGTTTGCGTTTCATATATTCATCTTGAAAACTTCTTGATGATGGCTTAAAGGTGGCAATATAGATAAAATTTTACACCAGCATTAATTTATTAATTTATACCAGTTTAAAAAAATAAAAATGCACGAATAAAAACGTTAGTATACGTATAAAAAGTAAAACCAAAACCAAAGTTGTGAATTATAATATACAAAAAAATAAACGAAAGAGCAAATCCAATTATTAGATTCAAAAAATGCAAAAACTGTAAAAATGACTCGATAAATTTATTTACTGAAGAATAATTAAAAAGTTAATGTTATTATGAGCAAACATGACTTTAAAATGAAATAAACCAATTACAAAACATGCAAAATAAAATAGAAAATTCATGTATTATAAAACAGAAATGAATAATCAAAACAACAAACCTTGCTACTCTTGAGAAAAATTAATAAAGTTTGGTGTGCATATGTGCAACAATATAAATAAAATTTAACATCGCCATTAATATATACCGGTTTAAAAAATAAAAGTGAGTGAATAAAAACATTAGTATATGTATAAAAAGTAAAACAAAAAACAAAATTGTGAATTATAAGATACAAAAACAAACGACAATGCAAATCCAATTAGTCGATTAAAATATGTAAAAATTGTAAAAATGACTCGTGAAATTTATTTACTGAGAATAATGAAAAAGATAATATAAGTAAGAGAAACATAAGAATTAAATAAACAATTTATAAAAAATACAAAATGATTTCGAAAATTTATTTATTATAAAACAGAAATGAACGATCAATACAACAAACCTGTTAGTCTTCTAATCTAAGGAGTAAATATAGGAGGACTTTAAAATGTCTTTTTAGGGTTATTTACTGGCGTCTAACACCGGTAAGAAATAAGATTTAATTAAGGGAAAAGCAATAATGTCACCTTCACCGCGAATGTCCGCAACAAAACCACCTGATTCAGCACAGAACTTAAGCGAAAGGTGCCATTACCCGACGAAATCAATCACAGGCAATGATCTCTGCAGTATATCCTTTTCCCCCTCCTCACATCCTACCAAGTCCTTCCTTTCAAAGAGGATTCAAAGGTCTTCTAACACCAAATGTTTTACTCTTTTTTGTGCTTAAGGGATACGACAAAATGTACTTACCACTCTTACAAGAAAAGTGGCCGATGGTATCTCAACCAGACTGTTGAAAAAATGATTCGGATTTCAGTAGAAGATCTTCTTCTCAAAAACCTTGCTTTTAAATTCCCCCCCACTCCCTGTTGGAAAATCCGTTAATTGATGGATTGAAGTTGACCGTTGGACATGGGAACCTGTTCTCTCAAGGGGGTCAAGCGTCCAGTAAAAGATTTTGCTTGACACCCTTTTTTGCTCCCGGTTTAACCATGATGTATCTGGCACGAGGGATCCAGCAACAAAAATCCGGGACCCAGAAGTGAATTTGAGATTCGAATTTGGTATAAAAAAATATCGACAAAAGGGGAAAAAGCCATCTTGTTTACTGTATCGGGGATAGAGTTTTTTTGTGTACTATTTTATAAAACCCGTAAAGCAAGTAGGGATGTACCATTTTTCATCATCTACCTAACTGGAAGAAGCTTTTGAGTTGTTTAAGACTGGAAAACCGTGTTGGTATTAAGGGGAAAGGATCTATAAATTGGGCACTGGGGAATGAGGTGGAATTATAATATATATGATAAGATCGTGTTTTTCGCATCTTGGTAAACAAGTATACATGCTAAGATGGCAAGAGTTATTATGAGATGGATTGGGGAAAAAACGAATATAAATTTTTATTTATCTTTCTATTTTATTTTTCTATCTGCTCAAGGAAAACAAATGTAAATTTTTTATAATTTGTATGAGAAAT
This sequence comes from Caerostris darwini, assembly GCA_021605075.1. Lineage (NCBI taxonomy): Eukaryota > Metazoa > Arthropoda > Arachnida > Araneae > Araneidae > Caerostris > Caerostris darwini. The sequence goes on from BPLQ01008573.1 coordinate 355,820, forward strand.
TGAACTTGAAATAATTAAATTCGAAAACAATTTGTTTATTTACATAAATTTAACAAATAGTTGGATTATAAGTTTTTTCTTTTTGCTCAAGGAAAACAAATGTAAATTTTATTACAATTTGCATCAGAAATAGTTTTGGAAATAATTAATTTCGAATAAAATTTGTTTGTTTACATAAATTTTATAAGGTATAAGATTTATTAAAACATAACTGGAATTACAAATAGAGTGAAAAAGAAAAATTAATAAATTAAATATAATGAATAATATAATGTTAATAAATAAGTTAAATTTAAAATAAGTTGAATTTTATAAAATATAAGGTTTATTAAAAAATACATGGATTTATAAATATAGTGAAAAAGAAACTAATAAATTAGATATAATAGGCAATTGTTGCAATAATAACTGAAAATGTGTTAATTTTTTTTTCAAATTATTTTTGTTAGGCTTTGGTTCTAATTAAACAAAATTTTCATGCATTTTTATGCAAAATTTTATTACCACTTATATGATATTGTGTAAACTTGTGTATTACAGTATAATGCTTTTCTAAATCTTTGAATATAAAAAAATTTCTTCAAAAGCACCATGAAACCTTAACACAATCCTTTCTACTAAAGATTTAATTTCTTGAAGGTATTAAAATAGGTATTACTGAATATACAAAAAAAATAAACTACTGAAAAATAAACAGATTATTGTTTTGCAACAGTTACTTCTAAATTTATTAATGACGATTGCTAATCTTAATACTTCTGTGGGTTATCCTTGGTTTGTAAAGAAGCAATAAAAACCGGTGGGTTTTTTTTATTCATTACTTTTAATTTTATTAATGACGATTGATAATCTTAATAATTCTGGGGTAATCCTTGGTTATCCCTTCTGGGATTTGTTTTTCCTTTATTGCCAAGAATATTTTTTTCATTGTAAATTTTTGATTACGATATAAATGGATAATTTTAGAATTTTGTAATTAAAATGGTTTGCCTAAAATTATTGTGGAATATCTTAGAAAGTAGAAAATATTAGAGGGAAATTATAGAGGGTTACGTGTATAAAAAGTGACGATTTTATAAAATCTTTTTTTTTTCTAGTTCAATGTTTTAGTTAATGTTTGATTATAATTAAACAAAATTTATATATATTTATATGCAATTTTGTATTCCGACATAAGTAATTTTCATCGGACACATTTATTTCATAACCTTGCTATGTATATGCATATATTTATATGTATTTTTATCTTTGAATATGAAACCAAACTACCAAAATCTTTGAAAACATAACAAAATATTTCATACTAAAAATTCCATTTCTTTAGGTACAAAATAAGCATTACTGAATATCCAATGAAATACATTACTGGAAAAAAACCCAATTACTTCTAACTTTATTAGTGCCGATTGATATTCTGAGTACTTCTGGGCTTATCCTTGATTTGTAAAGAAGTAATAAAAACTTATGGATTTTTTATTCATTACAGCATTTTAAAAAATGGCAATTCCTCAGTCGCTCTCATGTTTAATGTGTTACGGATCATTCCCTTGGTTATGAAAAATTCAACAATAACACAGAAAAAAAATCAAGCAGTGAATGAATGTGAAATCTCGTTTTGGATGAAAATAAAAACGAACAAATATTTTTATGTATAAATATAAATCAACTACAATGATTCGAAAAAGGGGGAAAAAAAAAAATGGTCGCAGAGAAATTATTTTTAGTTCTGATTTGTTTCTTAGTTCCATTTCACTTCACTTGGAGTTTAATGTCTAAAAGTTAGATATCCGTTTTCATTGTATAATTTTTGCGAAAAGAAACGACTGACTTTCTTTTACACTACTTCCCGGCCTTCATTATTATTCTTTGGGCATTCGAATTTCGAACGTTGAATATTGGAAAAATTCTCTCAAAAGATAGGATGAAGACATTATCTCGGGAAGAAGTTTTTACCACAATAGAACACTAGGAGGTTCGATATTTCGAGGAAGGAGTTGGAATGTTTATTTTCTAAAGGACGGTACCTGAAGCATGAGAAAGATAATGGATTATATGAGCATTTATTTACGTATGGAAAGCAGCGGTAATAAACATGGAGGCAATGAAGATAGCGGAATGCTGCAGTTATTAGCTGCATGTAGTATCTGATTTGTTCGTTTAAGAATGGCAACAGAAATGTAAACTAGTATGAATAAAAGTTATTGAAAATATTTTATCAATAAGAAAATTTAAATTTTATTTATTGTTCTCGTGTTCGTTTCGAATATTATTTTTTTAAATGTTTTAGAACATTTATTCGATAGAAAATCTAGTTCACTATTGAGATAAAATTTAAAATAAAAACGAATCATATAAGCATTGTTATTTTATATTTAAAACTTTCTAATTTATAAATTAATATCTTCATATAATTAAAAAAAAACTGTACTGTTTCTGATTATATGATTTTTGTAAAATCAATTTCAAGTAAAAGATTGTCATAATTATCTATTTTCGCACCAGTGGTTTCACAATATATCTCATGTAAGATGACGAGATTTTAATTCTGCTGGTATGGCAGAGTGATGGCAGAGTGATTAGAGATTTTGCACTCGGGGCCACAGGTTTTGGTTTCAAGTTCTAGCGTTGCCATGGGTGTTTGTAGTGTTTCGGAATCCACTTTAAAATTGTAAGTTCCGGTCTAATATGAGTTGGGCATAGGGCCGACAAACCTATCCTTTAAAAAACATCTCCTGTCTCAAGATCTGCCAGCAGTCAGACAATACAATCTAAATCATATATTAAATTATACAATCTAAATCATATATTAAATTATATAATCTAAGTCATACATGAAATTATACAATCTAAATCCTACATGAAATTATATAATCTAAATCATACATGAAATTATATAATCTAAATCTTACATGAAATTATACAAACTAAATCATACATGAAATTATACAAACTAAATCATATATGAAATTTTACAATCTAAATCATACATAAAATTATACAAACTAAATCATATATGCATTAAATTATATCGCAAAATGGTTTATTGGTATCACATCTAATCCATTCTAAACACTGAAATCAATAAAACTTTTAAAAACAAATTCAATAAACAAATTCCACAATTTTTATTATTTAAACTTAGTTTAAGCGAATAAAAATTTAAAAACAATTTTTATACTTTTGACTAATATCTCAAAGAATTGATCCTAAAATGGCGTGTACTGTTCAAAAAACGGTATAAAGTTTCCCCATGCTTTTTGCTTTTTCAGCAAACTTTTACCAAGAACTCGTTATTCGAAGGCACTTAGAAAAGAGGGAATTTTTTTCCCTTTATCAGTTGAGAAATTTCCCTCTTTTCGAAATACATCGCTTGACACTCAAGTAACGATGAATTGATTACAAAATGTCGTCTGCGACAAAAACTGAAATCAGGTATGGGGGGGGGGGTAGTGAAAGGGAAAGGTATTCCGAAGCAAAAGGGTATTCATTCGAATCGAGGGGTTTGAAAAAATTGCCATGGGATGCAAATAAATATAAAAAGAAACTATACTGATTTAAGTAAAGGGACAAAATGATAATACTTTAGAATATTTTTTCTAAAGGAAATTTTGAAAATATTTCAAAATGCATTCAAAACGTGTGATATTTGGAAACTTTAATTAACAAAAGCTTATAATAATAACAATTAATGAACATTAAAGACAACACATAAATTGTTTTATATTTTATTTATTGTCAAAAATAAACTGTTACATTTTTCTAGTTAAATTGGCGATTTACATTTTTGGTGTCAAATGCAGGTACATTTAATTAACTGCAATAATGCAACAAATGAAGAGCTTATTGTGTTTAATTTAATAAGTGTAATGAAGATATCAAAATTATTTTTTATTTATAATTAGCTTATTAATATGAATGATTAAATATGATACAAAAAATTTATTTTTTCTAATGCAGATATCAAATACATACCCAGTTATATGTTTATGCAATAAGCAAGGGTTACACCGACGTTACTCACTTAGCACTACCTAAGGGATGCTTGTAACTTGAAGATAAGCCAAGGGCGTGGAGTAACACTACCCCCGTGACGCTCTACTATCATATTAGACAGAGACCTACGGTTAAAAGGGGATTACGAACCCCTATAATCATCCATGGCACCACAGGGGCTCGAACTCGAAATCTGAAACCACTCAACCATCAGGCCCTTGATTGAAAATTTGAAAATGTTAAAATATTTCAAATTGAAAAATATATTCTTTAAAAGGAATAAGTCTCATTTAATTTCTGGAGTATTGAAGATTATTGTAAATACTTTTGCTTAGTGATTTATTTTTGAGATTGTATCAAAATTTATTTTGATTTCTTTCTTTTTTTTTTTTTTTTTTTTTTACAAAAAAAAAAATTTAGTTATACAAAATGTTTTGTTAAAGTTTTTTCTTATTTCAGAATTTTCCCGACTAATGGCTCAGTAGCAACGTGCGTCGCTGGTGAGCATTAGGTGAGAGGTTCAATCCACTGGTGGCTTTGTGGCAGACACTGTTTCAAAAAGCGAGATGAATCGATTTCATTTGTGATGTTCAGTGTTTTGCCTCGTTAGTCAGACTGGCTGGTGGGTGCTTTCCGGGTTTTTCCTATATGATAAAAAATATGTAAATGTGGGAAAGTTCCCATAAAAGTCCTCCCGAAAGTTACTACTCTCCTTCTTCAGCGTCAATCACCCAAGTCAGACTTCAGCCTACTGATGCTCCAGCACAACAGAAGTTGCTTCTCTCCTCCTCCATCCTTTCCTGAGTACATGGATTCATGGACTTGGTCTATATATTGCTGTAAGTGGGATAAGAAAAAAAAATATATATTTCAGAATTTAGAATTCAATAAACTTTAAATTATGATACGTTTAATTTTTTTTCAGAACAATCTAGCATATAATTAATTAGCATTAATTATAAAAAAATAAACTAATAATATTATTATAATCGACATTAATGAATAAATGTTAAATTTATTATGGTGGCTTAAATTATTAAAGTAGAACTTAATTATGCGAAGCAATGAGAAATTCAAGTACATTTCTTAATATAGTTTACTAATTTGCTGGTTTTTTTGAAAATTTTATGCTAATTTTATTCCAAGATATATATATATACATGAGAAATTGAATTGCATGCTTGAACTAGTGCTTTGAACTTCTAAACTGGAGGAACTCATCTAAAAAGATTACAATGAACCAAATAAAAATCATATATTTACAGACCAGTAAATCTGTACACCAGAGTTTATTTTAGTTGATTTGAGGAGGATGGAGAAGGAATCGATCTTCTCATATGCCATAGCTTGATTATTTTTTTCCAAATCGTAGTAGTATTGGTGTAGTGAGTTTAAAATGCGTTATTGTTTAAACTGAATATTTTATGTTAAGTATTTTATTGGAAACACCATGTACATATGCCATATTAAAAGCCAGATTCTTTTATGTGATTTTATATTAAATTTTTTTATTGAATTGGGTGGTGGTTAATGCTTTGAAATAAACTGGATGAACTCGATCAAGCCAAACAAAAATCCTCATGTGAACTGCCTAATAAACCAATAATCAAATAAGGGTCAAATTATATCTTCATGCATACTTTTCAATAAACTAGTAATCAAATAAGGATCAAATTATAATCTTCATACATATTTTCCACTACCAGTAATCATATAAGGATCAAATTATAATCTTCATTTATACTTTCCAATAAACTAGTAATCAAATTATAATCTTCATGTATACTTTCCAATAAATCAGTAATCAAATGAGGATCAAATTATAATTTTCATGTATACTTTCCAATAAACAGTAATCATATAAAATCAAATTTAAGGAAAAAATGAATTTCCCAGATGCCAACACTCGGTTATTCATTCTTAACTTTGACGTATAAGTTTAGTGCGAAGCGCGCTGCTATTACTTTCTGTCGTAATATTTCACTTTTAATTCCATTAAACATTGATAGCTTTGTAAAGCAAATTTTACAAAAAAAATATGTTGAACAAAAACATATTGTGATTAAATACTTTTGAGAGTTACAAAGTTCAAATAAATCAAGGCGATTTAAAATTAAAAAAAAAAAAAAAACTGCCGGACAATTGGCTTACAAATCCACCATCCCCAAATGTTTCACCATTCCTGCTGTAAGTGTGATTTTTAATCTTCAGCGAGGAGAAGAATTCAGAAGAATTAACATATAGATCAAATTTAAAGAAAAGGGCGAATTTTCCACATGCCTACACTGAGTTATTCATTCTTAACTTTATTCATTCTGCTAGATCAAGCCAAACAAAAATCCTCATGTGTACTGTCCAATAAACGAGTAATCCGAAATATAAAGATCAAATTTAAAGAAAAGGTGAATTTCCCACATATTTACACTGGGTTATTCAATCTTAACTTTGACCTGCTACAACTTTCTGCTGTACTATCTCATTTTTAATTCTATTGAACATTAATAACTTTGTAAAGCAAATTTTATAAAAAAAAATATATCGAACAAAAACATATTATGATTAAATACTTTGAGAGTTACAAAGTTCAAATAAATCAAGGCGATTTAAAATTAGAAAAAAAAAAAAAAAAACTGCCGGACAATTGGCTTACAAATCCACCATCCCCAAATGTTTCACCATTCCTGCTGTAAGTGTGATTCTTAATCTTCAGCGAGGAGAAAAGGACTTCTCTACTCGACAACAATGAAGCGCAGTTCCTCTCCTCTCCAAAAAGAAGCATCCTCAAAAGGAAAGAGAAGAATGGGAGAAGGCATTTTGGAATAAAAATAATCGTTTGGAGGGAATGGGGGGAGTAGTTGGGGAGGGGGGTGGAGATGAAAAGGATCGTGTCAAAATCTTGGTGAAAGAGTAGAGCAAGAATTCGTAAGGCAGCAGATTCTATTGCTTTCTAGCAGAGTGGGCAGGATGCTGTTAGGTAGGTAATTTTTAATTTTTTTACAGTTTTCGCGAGTTGACACAATAGAAGCAGTTGACAAGTGCAAAAGGGAAGGGGGTGGTTGATAGCGGATGAAGAATGATAAGTTTTACTTCTCTGGGTGTGTGTTGAAACTCGTTTGTGTAAAAGAAGGAATAGGGGGCTGTCTATGTGTACTGATTGCAGAAAGAAAAGAAATTTCTGGGATCAGCGTTTAGATCATAATCGAAAATTATTCCTAATTTTTTTTGTGGTTTTGATTATTTTATTATGTATTTGAATTATGATGAACTAAAATAAAATTATTAAATATAAAACATGCAACTAAAGAATAAAAAAATGCAAATTTAAAAACAAATACAGTTTACATTGATATGCATTTTTAACCTGTTTTATATCATTGACTTACATTAAACAGATCATGTGTTCAGCATTTGTCTTATTTAATGTGATTTATTACAAGTTTTTTTAAATATGATTTCTTCTTTACATGTGTGAACAGCGATATATTTAATTATAAACTCACAGTTGACAAAAAAATTAGTAGAAAAAATACACAATTAGAAATAAATATATTGGTACTTTGCTATATGTCTATATTCTGTTCCAGATCTGTATTAGTTTAGGAATGCCCTTGGATCCTTGGATGTATTAATTTTTATTATTAGTTTTTTAATTTCATTACTTCAGTGCATGTGGGATCAACCATATATTTACTTAAAATATTTAATTATAAACTCACAATTGACAACAAATTAAAAAAAAAAATACACAATTAGAAATAAATATATTGGTACTTTGGTATATGTCTTTAATCCAAAGTGCTTGGTATTAAGCTAGCTTTATTACTATTTCGTCATTTGGACTTTTATTTACCTTTATTACCATTTATTAATTTGGCTTTAATCCAAAATATTGGTATTTTGGTATACAGTATGTCTTTGATCCTTGGATGTAACAAACGAGATGTATACCAACCAAACTTTCTCCATGATAAATAATCTTGGATAATAATTTTACAAAAAACTAATAAAAAAGCAATTTTTAGCATTTTTATGATTTTGGAAATGGTATTTGAAACACAACCAAAACGTATTAAAAAATAATCAGAAAGAGTAGCAATTTAGAGTATAGAAAATTAAAAATATTTCCCAATGTTTTAAAATTTTATATCTTTCTGGTGATACAAGCAATGCTATAAAACATTAATCTAAAAAAGAACACTAAATAATATGAGAATTCAAACAGAATTACAGCGTTGTTTGTCACTAAAAGACAGCAAATTGCAATCTGACACTTTTGGGCAGTCGAGGGCTTTGCTAGAAGTGAACAAATATAGCATGTGGTGTCGTGTCTCATTTTGACGCACGCGAGTAGTATTCCAACAAAGGAAGTATATTAAATACTTTTCGACTTCCAAACAAGAAGTGTATGTACCAAACCGGTACTGCTGTAATTTAAGCATTCAATGTTACACATATATTTTTTGGTACTATACATTGTGTTTAATAATAATGAAATAAATAAGCGATCATCCCTCCTTAATTATTTTTAGATAATTTTGGAAAAAAGTATGTAAAATATAACCAAAACTAGTATCAATTTAGAGAATAGAAAATCAAAAAATTTTACATATTTTATTTTAGAAAAAGAAAGGATTAGAAAGTTCTTTCTGATTAAACGCATAAACTATGCTGAATTTTTACAAAAAAATGTTCTGAGATTTCTGAAGCCTATCTAATGTTGGAAAAATTGCCATATATTGGCCCAAATACACTTATCATACAAAGATAATGCATGCTATATGGCATAAATTTATAACGAGTTCTTCCAATGGTGATATGCACTAAAATAATAACTGGTGGGGTAAAGTCAGAATTCTCCCTTTAGGTGCTTTATGTCTTTGTTGCCACATGGTCAAGGACAAAAAGAAGCTGCATTTTTTTACCCTTTATCATGACTCGTCGGTCTGGTTATTGCTGTCGACCAAATGGGATCAGAAATAACATCATGTCCTTAATAAAAAATAATTATTAGTAATAAAAAATAATATTATATCTTGATATTTAAATCTATATTCCAGGAAATCTTTTAGCTAAGTCTTAAGGAAAATTGAACACCTCGAATTCTGTCTTCGGAAGTGTTCAATGATAAATCTCTTTGTTGGTACTAGTCAACTCTCTAGTCAATTTTAAGATGATGAACGTATTGCTGAAACTGACATTGACTCAAATGAACCCAACACCATCATGATATCAGACCTGGAGTGACTTGATGCATATAGTATTGCGATTTATAATCAAGAATCTTTATTTGAAATACTGCAAGAGATGTGTCTATGCCAGTAGGTTGCAATTTTATTCCCTACAAGATATATCTATAGATTATAATTTTTTTCCCATTATACTCGAGTAGAAGAGAAGGTAGATGAGAACACCAGATGTGTCTATGCCAGTAGGTTGCAATTTTATTTCCTTCACGACATATCTAAAGACTGCAATTTTTTTTCATTGTACTAGAGAAGGCTAGGAGGTGGATGCGAGCTGTAGATGCATCCATTGAGTGTGATCGTTGAAAATTTTAGAGGAACTTTGTAAGTGCAATGCATCAGGCTTTCCTTGGTTTAACCTAGATAATGCTATTTACATCTGCAGTTCAAATGATGAATAACCAATTGTAAAGGGCCTGACATTAGAAAATATTTCTTGATATCAGAGCTATATTTTTTCAGTAAAATTAATATTTTTTTATTTTTATCATTTACCCTGCCCGTCAGCGATATATTTATTTGTAGACCACAGAGTCACTAAAGGTCTTTAATTGAATAATTTATGAGAAGGAATGCTTCGTACATATTTAATTCAATAAACAGTGGAACCTTTTCGTGTAAACTAATCTTGCCCTTTAAATTGATTAGTGCAGTACTGATACAGTCCCCCTATAGCGAGAATCCTCTGCTACAGCGGACATTTACGACTTCTCCAACGCCCATCCGCTTGAATGAATCAGAAGTTTTCTGAAAAATTCTTAAAACTCGTCTATTTTCTTCTCTCTCCAGAAGACAGACGGACAGTCGGTGTTGAATGTGACAAAGGGATGGATCGGGGGAACATCCGGAAAGGGGTGGATAATTTTTCATGTAGGGGCCGATACTGCAGTACTCGCCATTTAAAATAGAGTCGTCTGCTTGACCGATTGGAAGGATTCTCTCGCACAAAGTGATTCTTAAAGCAGCTTTTTTTTTTGCTTCTTGTCCGACACAAAAAAGATAATGGCGAACAACAGTGAATAAAAAAAGAGGTGTTGAGTCGTAAAAATTTTTTGGAAGTTTTGTGAAAGATTTTTGGCATTTAGTGATTGTCAGACCGTGAGGTCAGTCGTTTAGGAGTTTTGTTGATAACTTTGTAACTTCAGTTAAGTGTACAATGCATCAGTTTGTCAAAGCTAATATACCAGACAAAAATCGGAGTGAATGTTTATCGGAAAGACGAATTCTGCTTGCGAACATTTTTTAGCATGATAAGAATTTGAAGTTTCATACGTTATCATTATCTTTACCCTTTATTCTATAGCTGGTTATATTAAAAAATAATGAAATAAGTTTTAAGAATATAAATAATCTATTTTAAATCATACTTAGGGAAAAATAAAACATCAAAACTCTAAACTTGTACTTTTGATTTCAATAAACATAGTTTTTATTTCTTTAAAAGTCCTTTTTCTGCATTTTTAAATTTGAAATTCTACAAATCGTCAAGTTCACTTTGTAATTGGAAATGAAATTAACAACTCTTGTTATGAAGCCGTATATGCCGAGACGTTATATACATCTATGTGTGTGTATGTATGTATTCAATTAAAAACTTTATGTAACTAAAACTATTATTTAATATTTTGCAGGAAAAATAATTCAGTACTCATATTTATTTAAATATATATTTCCATTAGACCAGCAAAACAAATATAAAATTGATAATTTTATTTTTATAAGACCTTACCGGAAAGCCATATTCTTATTTTTTTCTTTTTCTGAAACTATCGAGAAGAACATAGAGATAAATCTACGTTTTGGTTAAAAAAATATTTTTAAGTTTATTTTTAATCTCAATCCAGTAAGATATAACATGTTTTATAGCATATTTTTGTTTTGGTTGTTTAAAACAATTTGTCGTTGTTGTTGTCTAAGGCTTTATTAGAACTCAATCCATACAAATTTTGCCACTTACCGTAGAAAAAAAGAGAACATACAAAAAAAAAAAAAAAAAAAAAATTACAAATGTAAAAAAGGTTAGAATTTAGATGTACATTTAGATTTGACGATTTTTCAGCAAAATTATTTTAAGGATAATTAAATTATAATATATAAATTTTCACAGGTTATTTTATGGTAAAAATATTGGTTAGTATACTGAATAATTAGTATAGGAATGATATATTAAGGCATAGATGATATATTCAATGGGCAATATGTAAAATTAATGCTACAGCATATTTAAAGTAAATGTAAATATTAATTTAATAATATATATCGACTTTTTTAAACTACATAAAATATAATAATGTGTTGAATAAATCTAGATTTAAAAGTTGATCAATTTGTAAGTTGTAAAAGTTGACTAAGTAAATATAAGGGTGATTATAGTTAAAGTCCCTTTTTTAAAATGCTGTAAAAAAGAACTACTGTCCAAGGAGTTCAAATTTAAACTAAAGATACTTGAAGAAAGGGGAAACGGTACGGCATCAAAAAAAAGTTCCAAAATGTATTAATAGATGGCTCTGTAAGCGGCATAAAAAAAGTAGATTCGGCTACCAGTGACATTTTGAATCGAAATTACAGCGTATTTGGCATGAGTTGCACATTAAACCAAGACAATGTGATGAGACAATGAGACGTGTTTGATTGTTTCGTTTTTTGACGAAAAAAATGATTTCCAAGTCATTCAACAGTTGTGACACTGTTAGTGGAAAGTCTATCCACCACGACAAGGTCTTACCAAATTGGATGGAAAAAATCAGTGAAACTTTTCTTGATGCCATACCATTTTCCCAGTCTTCAAATATTTTCAGTTCAAATTTGAACTCATCGTGACGCGTGATTTCTTTTTTATAGCATTCGGAACGTGGGACTGTGATTATAATCAGCATATATGATATATATATTATTTTCAACGGGGAATATGTAAACTTAATGCTACCGCATATTTAAATGCATGTATTAATTTAATAATATATAACGACTTTTCAAAACTATAATAAATATAAAAATGTGTTGAATAAATCTAGATTCAAAAGGGGACCAATTTGTGCAAAGCAAATATAGTCGAGAAAATGACCAAAAATAAAAAGCACATAAAATGTTTTTAAAACTTCGGGATATTAATAACAAAAAAGTAGGATACGATAAATTAAAATATAAACACTTTAAAAATATCAAAGAATTGAATTTAAAAAATCAATAAATCCACTTCATGTTCTATCCATTAACGCTTAAAGTATTTTTTAATTAATTTAAAAAGTTTGCTTTCTTGAATAGAAACTTCTTAACGTTTAATTTTCTCAAACTTCGATTCACATGTTAATTTACAGCAAATTTATCCTGGATTTTGGACTTTTTTTTATTCTTTTAAAGAAGTTGGACAAATTAAATATTTTCAGAGACATGTTAGAAATGTCTTGAGTTAAAGAAAATTTATCATTCACAGATCACTTGCTGTTTTTGCAACCAACGGTTTTAGGCTTCGTGCCAGATGTACTTAGTAGAGTTACTTTTTATTTTTTTTTTCATTTGATGTTCCCTGGAAATTAAAAACAAAAAAACAAAAATCTTTGATTACATTTGCAATTTTTTTTTTCTGAGTCAATCTTTTAATAATTTGATATATTTAGACGGGGATTGGATTCAAGAAATACGAAAAGTTGATTATTTTTATCTTTTTCTTTAATTCCTTTGGATTTGCAAATAGTTTTTCCTGCACTCTGAGTACTTTGAATCAAAAATTATTAAAGAAAAAACATGTACTTCAAGTATTAAGAGTGTTTTTTTAGAAAAACAGATGCATCAGCTCGTTTTTAAGTGTCAAAAACTTTTCAGAAGTATATGAAACGCTAAAAATGTGTTACAAAAAATTGTACGTAAAGATACGTGCATTAACATATGACAGATTAATTACTTGAAATAAATCAAATGTTTTTTAAGCATTGCATATGCATTTAAAACGAATTAACTTTAAATTAGGCTACTTTTTTTGTTATTTAAGCTTTTTATGTATATAATTTTGGCCTTTTTTCTCCATCTAAATAAAGTATGTCCAGTAAAATACACCAACATTGCATATTTGAACTATACTTTTTTTTTTCTAAAAAAGAAAGTTCATCAAATTCAAAATATATTTTGAAAAGTTGTTATGCTTATGCACAGTTTTGAAACATATTTTTTAAGTCATTTTTTTTTTTTTTAATTTTTCGTCAAGGTGTTGAAATTGTAATTATATTTCAGATTTATTTCAATGTTAGCAAGATGTGCTAAAATGTTTTAATTTATTGTCTTCTATTTACAAATTTAAGGAAAAAAATTTTTTTTTCTTAATAATCATTTTAAAAACTTACTTAACGTAAAATGCTAAGGTAAACTATTAGTTATTTGTACTAATCTTTTCATATATTTAATAAGTAAATTGCTTCTACAAATATTTAATAAAAGAAATGATAATACATAAGAAATAAAACAGCGTTCATAAATTTTGTATGTACATTAAATATTCTTTTTTTTAGATTGGATTAAATAATATGAAAGTATTACTCATTGTAAGAGTTTATTGCTTTTATAAACCATTATATTTTTTATTATTAAAATAGACTAAATAATGACATAGCTTATATTTATAATATAGGATAATTTAAATGATAAAAAATTTCATTGCTGAATTAATTGTAAGCTTCATTACTTTACATTAAAAATTTATTTTTATAATTAATAAAACTGGAAAAAAATTATTGTAATTAATTTATTATTATTTATATCAGTAATAGTATGTTAGTTAATTTGGGGTATCTACAATTACCAATATGTTTTAATTAGAAATAATTTCGATGTTTTTTTTAGATTTTATACCACACATGATTTAATACGAAGTAAGAATTAAGTTAGTAGAATTTATGAAACATAATAACAATTACATTTAAAATATGTTTAAAACTTGATTTCAATCAGTTGATTCAGTAACTTCATATTCAATTAGAATTTATTATTCAGTTAGAGTATATGCATATATATTTTACCAGCTTTTAATAGTTATTAACATGAGCTTAATTTATTCAGGCATTACTATTAAAAATATAGACAAAGTAATTACATTATATATAAAGAATAATATTAAAATTATGCAAAAAATTATTTAATCTATAAATGGTGTAAAAGAAATACAGAATTTAATATTGTATTCAATATTATTTATTATTTACTATTAAAGTCCGCGCTCAAGAAGACCTATATAACCGTGTTTCCCAAAAGTCCTGGAAGAATGCCATCCCAAATCTATGTAATGTTCCAAGGCGTAGAGCAGTCGCTCATTTCCAACAAGCCACTGGACATGACTGCCTGCGTAAACATCTTTACAGACTTAAAATTGTTCCTTCCCCGATATGCACTCTGTGCAGCTCTGGAGAGGCTATGGACTGCACACTGCACTGTTCTGCTCTGAGCAAGACTTTTCTCGCCGAGCGATTTGGGAGGCTAGAGATATGTTAGATTAATGAACTCTGTCTCAACATGTTTTGTTATTTTCTCTGTTCTTTTTTATTTTTCGTTGTTCTGTAACTGTTCATAATCTGCCATTGGAAAAAAAATATTATTTACTATTACATTGTTTAAATAACAGTGTATTATCAGTTTTAGTTTTTCTCTCCTCATCCTAATTCCTATATTACCAAATAACTCTCTCTAATAATCTTAAGTTAATTTATTTTATTATTGTACGATAAATACAAGAATTTTTTTATTGAAATTAGACGTCTGACGTCAGTTTTAAATTAAATCTCCTACAAAAATGGAAATAACAAGAGCTTTTAAAGTTTTCTCGAAATGTTTTAGGATTCCTTCAAATTCTACATTCATTTTATTCCGAGATTAGTTAATATGATTGAAATATGTTTAACATAATTGATTAATAAGTAAGTAAATAATTGAAAATTTTCATCATTTTCCTTTTTACCTATAATCCTACATCCACTAAAAATTTCAGATTTGCATTGGATATTAATGTTTCATTAAGAATTGCTGTTGTTTTCCAATGCCAAACATTGTCAAAAATCACACCCAATGCCATCAAATTGCTTAGCATGTCAATGCCAAATATGTAGAAGATTCGGCATTATCTATAATTTAATATGTGGCATGCTACACTACATCCAAAAATTGAACAAAACCTCTGTGAGGGTTGGGGGGGGGTCACATGCTCCTCCCCATCTCTTATAGCTCAATGGGAGGACTATCCTCCACACAGATTTTTCGAGTTATTACAAGAGAATTTATTCGAGTTTACATTATAAACAAAAAAGTTTTCGGTTTGTAATCAGTTGCTGTGTTTCGAACAAAGGCCAACTTGCTATATCTTGTGTTGGCCTTTATCCTTTATTAAGTGGGGTAAATATAATTTATCATTGTAAAATATAATAAGGGCCTGATGGCCGAGTGACTAACTCTAGGCACAGTGATGTGATGTGGTGCTGTAGTAGTGGTACGGAATCCACGTTAAACTGTAGGTTCCGGTCTAATTAGCCCAATTTGTGCACAGAATGACCGTAGAGCGACAAACCAACCTGTCCTAAATCTGCCAAAAGGCAGACGTCCTTCGCCTCCCATAGGGCTTTTACGCCAATGAAGAAAAAAAGAGAAGAAAATATAATGTAATAATAATCTGTTTTATATTATGTCTAGTATGAAAGTTTTTTAAGTTCATAGAAATAGGTCATCAGAATTTTTGGGGAAGAATATCTGTTTTATGTACGATTTCATTTTTGTCTTTTAATTTTTTTGTCATTCTAAAAGTAGATTTTTATGATTTTAAATTCCTTTTTATAATCTAACTTTTCTTATATACTATTATTTGTTTTGTATAGTGATGATATTTTTGGGAACTGATTTTTAGTTACCTTAGAGTGTTTTGAACCTAAACCTTAAAGATTTTTTGAATCAATCATTTCTTGTTTCTTAATTGGAAAGCATAGCAATCTAAGAATAGATTCAGAGGATAAGGATAGATTTTTATAGCAATTTAAGGATCAACTTGCATGGGTATTATCTGTAACGAAGCATGTAACAATATAGTAACACATGTGATAATTAATTAGATATAAGAATTTTAAGTTATAGATCTTTTTTCTTTCCTAATATATAAACCTACAGCACGAATAGCAATATAAAAAATTCAGAAAGGGTTGTCCTTCTGGAAGATCTATGGAAAGAAAACTCTAAGGGTGGGAATTGCTTGTGATGCATTTCTTTCTCTAAGAACCCAAGACGGGAACAGGACCGGGAGAATTATGCTGGCTGGTGCTGAGTTTTTGCGCTTGTCGCTAAATCATCGCTTCCCGGCGTGTCCGCCCCTGGGTTCCGCCCCGCTCCCAATTGCAACTTTTAACGATGGGACGCAACAGAACGGACTCTCACCAGTGACAATGACTAACTGAACTGCGAGTTAGGGGAGGACAGTCCGGGTACAGTTAGTTATCGCTTTACTTGGCGAACTTTGTCACGGCCATTTGTACTCAGCTAACAAGTGTCACAAAAAGCATTGTTCTAACGATTTTTTAATTTTTGATGTTTTATTCGAATTTTTTTGTTACGAATTAAAATTTTTAAATCCCTTGTAGTTAGAAACAAAGTATATCTATTTAAAATTTATATTAACTCAAATGTATATGCTTGTAATTACACGGCCGTATTGTTCAATACAAGTAGAATAACAGTACAAACTCAAATTCTGAACCTTTTTCATATGTACATAAGAGGCCTGATGGACAATTGGCTAGCGCTCTGGCTTTTGGTATCATAGCGGTGGTACCATCCATAAAATCCATGCCCTGGTGGGGGCATGGATATTTTTTAGTGTTCGAAATCCACGTTAAACTGTAGGTCCCCGTCTAATTAACCTAAAATGCGCATAAAATTACCGTGGAGTGACAAATCAAGAAAATAAACATCTGTTCATAAATCAATGCATTGGTACAGTTTTGCACCAATAATAACAGTGTGTCCTCTTAATTTTATTAGTATTTTTTTTTCATTTTTGCACAAATTCCACATTATAATCTGAAATTTTAGCTTATTCAAATGATCTGTCCTTTTCCGTAGGAGCCAGCAATTTGATTTTCAAGGAGATTCGAATAAACATTCGTGTTTTGCCTTATCTTCTTTATTATTCACTACCACCTCGAAGTATATCCTATGCAACACCAGTTTCTCCACAGTTCTTTACTAAAATCCTTCCTTTGTGAGAAACAAAAATTGTAGTAAAGTGATTTGCAGAAATCTCACAAGATTTACAATGCTATATATGTTAAGAAGGATTCTTATTCTTCTTTAATGGTTTAAAACCCTATGGTGGGCCAATGGCATCAACCTACTGGCAGATTCTGAAACATGAGATGATTTATTTTTTTTTTTTTTTTTTTCCTTTGACATGGTAGGTTTGCTCTACCCCCTGTAGGTAAATTAGACCGGCACCTACCGTTTAAAGTGCTTTAACACTCGGCCATCAGGTCCTGTATACATATTAAGAATGATAAAATACGCATTGCTCCTAAAATAAGAGTAAATTGTTTTTTCTATATATCTGTCATTAAGATTCATAACATTTTTCTTTATATCTATCATTTTCAATCAGAAATGCAACTGATTTTTTAAAATACTTTACAATATCTTTTATAAAAATATTTATTTAAATAATATTAATAAAAGTAATTTAAATTCAAATATCGCACCCTTAACATTATCTAATTCATTTTTTTGTGTATTTTTTATTCCGTTCTTAATTTTCTAATATATATTACGAAAGAATGATGTATATAATCTTTTTTGAGACAGATATGCTTTAAAATTTTCCTCTTTTAAAAATGAAAGATTACTTATTCTCCTGCTATTTAAAATTTTTAATATATTTATTGCTCTAATTAACTGAATCTGAAATTTAATGCTTCCATTAATTGAATTCGACTTTTGTAGTTATTTTTTGAAACAACACTTTTCTTAACCTTGAATAACATTAGATAATTTTCAAGTGGAAAACTTAAGTTTATGTTAGTAGGAATCGAAAGTGTAAAATATATATTGCTGAACTGCAGAGATAATGATGTTGTGTCAACAGGATAATAGCTAAATGGTTTAGATTTGAAATGCTGATTTATTATTATCTTTACAATTTTGCACGAGGAGTTAGCGATATTGCTAACTTCTAATAATTGTGAATAGCATGAAATACGAAGATATAACGCAAGTTTATATATATACATTTTCATTTTACTCATAGATTACTTATTTACAAGTAGAGTACTCATTTTATAAGTCAATAAAATATAAGAATGGAAAAATGTGTTCATATTATACTAAAATTAAATTGTAAAATATGACTCCTTTAAGATCAAAGATACTCTTTTTTTAATATTAAGGTGTAAACATTTTTACTAAAAAAATGGACTCTAAGATTTCTTCATTATTATTTTTAACTATTATTTGAGTTTTAAAAACTTTTTTAATGTGTGTTACTTTATCAAAATAGCATTTTTTTGATAAGGTAAGTGCAAAAAGGATAACATTTGATTAGAAAAAATAAGCACATAATTTCTTTTT
This sequence comes from Caerostris darwini, assembly GCA_021605075.1. Lineage (NCBI taxonomy): Eukaryota > Metazoa > Arthropoda > Arachnida > Araneae > Araneidae > Caerostris > Caerostris darwini. Next base: position 374,632 of record BPLQ01008573.1, read on the forward strand.
ATTTAATATCGCATTCGTTAAATATCGTTGCGTTAAAATCCTTCTCCTTAAGTGTTTTTATTTGAATTATTAATTTTACTTTCTTTATATATATGGTTTTCTAATCATAGAATTGTTTAAATTGTAATTTGATTTTATTTGCAATTCTAAATGTAATAGGAGGGGCCTGATGGCCAAATGGCTGGCGCTCATTACCACAGGCTTCCGGTTTGAGACTCGGCGGTGCCGTGGATATTCGGAATTCCATTTAAACCGTATGTCCCTTTCTGATAATATTGTTGGGCGTAAGGTTGACAATCCTAACCCGTAAAAAGTAAACAAGTCCAAGTGAATCACATGTTTTGGAATCTAGCAGAATGCCTTGGCCCACTAAGGGGTTGTCGCACCATAGAAGAAGGCGGAATGTTTATTTTTTCTTATCCCACTTGGTGGACAGCAACATCTGGCCCAAATCCAAGAACCCGTGTGGTCTCATGGCAAGAAGGAGATAGGGGGCAACTTCTGTTGTGATGGAGCACAAATAGGTAGAAGTCTGAGTTGCTTTCGTGACGTTGAAAGAAGGAGGGCAGTGCTTTCCGACAGAACTTTTAGGGGAAATTACCTCGTATTTGCGTATCGTATGGGATAAAACCTGGAAAACTCCCACCAGGTAGTCCGACTCACGAGGCAGGACGCTGATCATAAAAACGCCATCGAGTCTACAAATTTTTTGAAAGTGTCTACAACAAAGCCGCCAGCGGAATGAACCTCCGCCCTAATGCTCACCAGCGGTGCGCATTACCATTGAACCCCGAGTCAATAACGAGAAATGTAATAGGTAAAAATAAATTATTGTTTATATAAAAGAAAATAAAGAACTTCGAATATTTATGTCAACAATGTTTTGATGAAGCATTAATAATTAAATTAAATGAATTTCAAAAGAACTGAAAATATGAACTTTTTGTCATATCTCACTTGTTTTAGTTACAAATCCGTATATGAATGTAAATAATTACAATAATTCATAAATTTCATAATCCATAAATATTATACGTAATTAAATACATGCAAACTACAAAAAAACCTGAAAGAAAAATAGGAAAACAATGTTATAAAATCAAAGGAAAATAACAAATAACTTATTAATACATGAACGTGATAGAATATTGTTTATTATTATAGAACATTGCTTAGTATATGTAACATAAAAATGGTGTGCAGAAATAGGTGACATATAAAATTGACAAAGTTATCCGGAGGGAATAAAAGAAGAAAAGAAAAATTGTTCTTTACTGAAAAAAATTAATTGATTTTTGAGAAGAATAACTGAATTAATAATAAAAATTTAAATTCCGCCATTTTTTTAATTCTTAAAAACCAATAAAAATTAAAACCAGTCTAAGATTTCCAGATTCCTAGAAACACTTAACAACCTCTGGAACTAATTCCCATCAACGACAACAACGTTACACTTGGCGTCTTCCCTTTGCTCAAGAACGAATCCGACTATGTCACTATGGTAACCCCAACCAACCCTCATTGTACTACCCAAGACTAGAACATCAGGGAGACGAATCATTCCGAAAAGGTCTCATCCCTCGTTAAATCCCTACATCTCTTGATCACCACCCCCTTTTTCCTCCCTGGGACTCCTTAAAAGAACACCAAAAACGAGACCCCCCCCTCTTCCTCTACCTCCTCATTGGAACGAAAAAGAACCATCATCAGACGACGTCAGCACGCACCTGTTCGATGGCAAAAGAGAAAACTCTTCCAGAAGACTAATAGGGAGCCAGGATTCGCAGCGGTCAGCAAATAGCCCTGACACAGGAAAGGTGGAACGGGAGCATGTTGCTGGACTGCCCACCGTTCATCAGTCATTCCGGTAGCTTGTCACGGGTCCTAACCTGACCCTATTCTGTGACTCTTGCGTTTGAAACGTTGGCAGGAGGAATTGACAATCAGTTTGCTAGGGGGGCGACTGGGGGGGAGGGTTGGATATAAAGGCATCCCACTGGTTGATAGATCATACGGTGGATGATGAGGGGGAAACGCTACAGGAAAATTTGGGATCGATTCTGGCGACGCAACGAACTCCTGTGTTTTCCGGAAAAGGGTTCTTGATTTATGATGCTGGGAGGGGGTCTGGAAGTGAAGTGATGGGTACCTGTTAGGATCGCTTGGCAGGAAAGAGGAATGTATGCAAATGTCGGATTAGTTATCGGTTAATGGATGTAGATGTTTTTAGGTTGGATGGGATCTTGCATTGTCTGTTAAGGATTAATTGTAAGCGGTGGTAGGAGGCAGAGGTACCTGTTAGGTATGTTAACAAGAAAGAGGATTGTGTTTAAATGAGTGGTCTTTTGATGATAAGGCTCGGTGAGCTAGAACTCTCTTTATCAGGTAGGATGCATTTAACAATGTACATAACATGCTTTTGTTTTACTTCTATTGAGTTAATTTCGGGCAATGGAAATTAATGGTTTTTGTTAATCGACGTTTCAGATTTAAACATATTGTTAATCATCTTAAGTCCCTTGTAAAAGTCAGAAATGATTACATTGTTGAATAAAATAACAGCACTGAATCCTTAATATATTTTTTCACATGAATATATAATTTTCTGTAATATACATACAAAATATGTTCAATCTTGGACTTTTAGAATATATTATCAAATACTGTCGAGAGTTTATTAATAATATAACTCATAAGATAACTACTATTTGAAAAATTACTGTTTTTAATTTTTTGATTTTGAAGAAATTATTTATTTAGTAACTTTCATTTTTTTTTCATGTTTCCAAAATTAAAAGAAATAAAAGACTACTTTTTTCTTGCCTGAAATTTATTTTATCATGCATTTTGGCTGTAATTAATTGAAAATTTTTTAAACCAAAAAAAAAAAAAATTATTAAAATCTTCCTTTCAGTTTCCCTTTTTTTCAGATTTTATTTTCTCTCCATATTTAAATGTATTGAAGCCATTCATTTTGGCATTACAATAGCTCTAGTTCATTTTTCATTCTTCAAGGGAAAGTGATGCTGCCACCAGGTAAATTGCAATATAGTATTAATAAATTGTCTTTCCAGAATAAAGTATTTAAAGAATTTACACTGTCTAACTTTTAATTCATGCACTATGACATTAGAAGCTAGTGAGAATACAGTTGAAAGAATTGTTGATTTCAACCCGTTTTATTAAAATCTTGAAATTTCGTCGTTCTCGAGATTACAGGAGAAAGAATCTTTTTAAAAATTTGTTAATCATTTTATTCATTAGAACTGAGCAAAGTAGCTTAAAGTTAAGAACATCAATTAAGCATGCAATTGGTTTTAAAAATGGATTAAAAGAGGATAAATTTTTTAATGAATTATTATTAAATGCATGCAAATATGATGATATGTTTAAAAAATCAAGAGAGTTGAGAAACGTTCAGAAATGTTTGTATCGGTGATAGAATAAGTTAAAAAGAAATATTTTTTTAAATTCCATTTGTTATTATGATGTTGTTATGATTTATGATTGTATTTATGATTTTTATTATGATATATGATTGTATTTATGATATTATGATTTATGATTGTATTTATGATTTTTATTATGATTTATGATTATATTTATGATTGTTATTATGATTATATTTATGATTGTTATTATGATTATATTTATGATTGTTATTATGATTATATTTATGATTGTTATTGTGATTATGATTGTTGTTATGATTGTGATTGATTGTTACTGATTGTTGATATTTTTTCCCAATAAAACATTTCGTTGAATACACAATTAAAAAAAGGATTGCTTCTATAAATATTACTACTTGTGTAGTTTGATCAAAACTGATTTTTGTGCCATTAAAGCAAAAACCAAAATACGTGAAAAAAACTGATGATTTTGAAAAAGAATAGTAAAAAAAAAAAAAAAAACAGATAAAAATAATAAGACAATGTTCTAAGCAGATTCATTTGAAAGAGCAAACATTTTAATTAATTAATACAATTTTAATTAAGGAAGAAAATCAGCATTATAATTTTTAAAATGTATAATAATTTGATAGATTTCTAAGTCAATCATCTTTTTTAAAACTTACTTTTCTATTTACAGCTCCAGAATTTCTCCTATCTGAGACGATTTTAAAATTGTGAAATTAAAAATTCTGTTATTTTAAATGAAACATGAAAAGCACATACACGTATATATATATAGAGAGAGAGAGAGGGGGGAGGGTTAGAAATGGTATTTTTTTAATCCACTATATAATTTGAAATCTTGTATTTTATGTCAATTAAAAACCTAATGAAGTTGAATACTTTCAGAAATATATAATCGACGCAGTAGAGTTTAAAATTTTTTTCTAGTACATTGCAATAAATGTGGTCAAATACAAATAGATACAAATTTCACTTCATTAAAATATTTAACAAAAATTTTGGAATATATGGTTTATTATTCAACCATTAATTTATTGTTTATTATATAAGTTTATAAAGATTAGGCTGTATCCAAAGAATTTTCTGGAAAAATTGTTTTTCTGTAACCTTAATCATATTGTTCTTTGAAAACCTTTAATCTATTCTCATGACATTCTGTTTTTTTCACTATTATGTAACGAAGTTTTACTTCACTATTGCTTGAAATAATATATCAAAAACCTAAATTTAGTTTAAAATTTTAAATTAACCAATATTCATTCTGAAGATAGTTTTGTAATTTTTAATGAATTTCCACATATTTTGATCATTGTTTTTTTCTAAATTTATTACAATTTTTCAGAAAATAATTTCATTCAATTTTACTTACGTAATATTCTGTTAGAAGTGATTATTTTTAGATGAAAATAATTAATCTTCAATCAATTAATTAAATTAATTATTTATACCATAACTTTTATACAAGTAACATTAAACATTAAATACTCGCATTTCACCTATACATTTTTTAAAAAAATATTTTCAGAATAAAAATTTTCAATTTTCAAAATACAAAATTCATTAGATAGCAAAAATATTAAATTGCTTCCTAAGATACATAAAATACAAATTCAGATTTATATATAAAAATTTTCTGATTTGTTTATTTCTGGCAAAGAAAAATAATTTTTTACACTACAATTTATAATATTAACAACATTAATGATATTAAATGACTTGATTCATTAATAAATATATTTAGTTACATAATTTTATAAAAAAAAATTTTTTATTAAAAAGTTTAAGATAAAGACTATAAGAAGATGTATGTTATATATTTATTATTTTTTTATAGTAATTGTTTGATTAAATCTTTAGAAGTTACATATTTTTTCCTAAATATATTCCAATTTCTTCACGAATTTTCTTAACATTTATGTTTTAATTTATGCAAAAGTTCGTCAAGTTTCCTTTTAACTTATGTAATATTTGAAGTAATTTAAGTCATTCCTATTTTGTATAAATAAAATTGATATGAATTGATTGTCAGACAAAACACACACAAAATAAATGCACAAAATTTTTATGCACACATGTATTAATTTGTCAAATTCCAGAACATAAAAATTTTAAATGAAACTATTGTTTATCTGTTAATGGTATGCATTTACTATTTACTGTAAAACATTCTTACATTCTGCTACAGATCTTTAAATTTCATTTGTAATGATTCTTTTCTGTCTGACACGTAGCCTAATGGTAGAGCTCGCTATTTAATTTACGAGTTAATTAATACTAGAAAAATTATTATTTTAATAAAATCAATTCACGGACATCTGAAATCTTTTGTAGACACTTATAAAAGCAATAAAATAAAATGAAGATTTATTTAAAATCAATGTTTTCTGCTGAGTAACAGCATTTCATTTCTTATTCAGTATAGAAATCCAATTAAAATGTTCAGAATTTAAATAACATATTCTGAGGAATGATTAATATAATAACATTAATAGATTTTGAGGAATAGTGACAACAACAATAGTAAATATTTATAACAACCTTATAAATAGCTTCATGAAATTTCCAGGAAATTAAAGTAAACATCTGTTTTTGTTTCTGAATTTTTAGGCAACGCAAAGCACATTGGGTTTTTAATATTTTAAATAAAGGAATATGTTTTTAAATTTATAGACATATTTTAAAATTGAACTTTATTTTTAATTTTTTTTTAAGTTATCACTGCCATCACCATTATAACATTTACCATTTCGATTAAAAATATATAAAAAGGGATCTGATTTAGGTAATTGATCTTGCCAAAGTTAGACAATAGAATTGCTGATTTTATTCGAATAATTTATTTTAATTTCGATGAGTATACATAGTAGTTCTTTACACTTTATAGAAATAAAACAGATCCCTCATACACGTTTCTTAAATCTAAATTTCCTCTTTCTTTTTTCTTATGAAGAATTACATGAATATAATTTACAGTATTAAAAAATCAAAGTAATTATAAAGAATCATCATCATCATCACTGGCTGAACAGCCCCATGGTAAGCCAAGATCGTCTGCCTTTAGGCAGATTTTGAGACAAGAGATGTTTTCTTTTTAAGGGGTACGGCTGTCATCCCTACGCCCAATTCTCTACAGACATACTAGACCGGGACCTACAATTTTAAGTGGATTCCGAACCACTACAAACATTTATGACACAGCCGGGACTCGAACCTGTAACCTGGGTCCCTAGAGCGCTAGTCACTCCGGCCTCAGACCCCTAATTGCAAAGAATAACATTCTGAAATATGACTTCTTTATTTAGATTGTTGAGTAAAGTTTTTGTAAATAGTTCCGTAACAAATATATATATATATATATATAAAAACTGAAAAAGAACTTTAAATTAAAAAATCTAAACATACTGTTCCAATATATTAGAATAACTCTTAATTAAATTAAATTTATAACCAAAAATATAACCTTTTTTATAATTTATTTATAAATTAAAAATTATAAGCAACAGCATTTTATTAGTGTACATTATGTTGAAAGAATTTCGTATGATTACACTAAAATTTATCAGAACTTTAACTAAGTTTAAATTTAAATCTAATAATGGTACAATTTAATAATAAAAGCTCGAACGTATAAATAACAAACCAATAATATACGTACAAGCACACAGCTTTAAATATTTTTAAAAATTTCCATACTAAAAATTTCACATTAAGACAACCACCATCTACCCTTCTTTTCAAGCTCATTATATTTAATTTATTGATACACATCTATGCTCCTAATCTTGTTATTTTTCGGGAGAAGAAAATCTCCCCTCTTTGTCTTGGGCCCCAAATTTGTGACGAGATGTTACTTGGCATTCCCGACCACAACTTCTGGAATTTCATTATGCCTTGTTAACAAGGATCCAGAGAAAACGATCGCCAACGGAACCATTAGGGTAATTGCGAACGGTTGTCTGTCTGTCTGTCACTGCCTCCTCTGCCTTGGAGATGTTTTAGTGAGGTTTCCTGTACCCCCTCTCTCCTTCCCCCCTGGACGACACGAATCCTGAACTTTGCGTCTCATGCCTGTAGAACAAGTTAACAGTATCGGATATATTCCGGAAGATACCGCCAATTGGTGATTTAGAAAAGGGAAAGGTTGCCTGATTTGGCGATTAATTCTAAAAATTGTTTAAGGAATTAAGTTATTAAATGCTGGATAATATTTTATTCTGATTGATAATTTGAAAACCCAATGATATTATAGAGGAAGTTCAAGTTACGTGATATATATAGAATGGCACACGAAGAAAATCGCTAAGATCAAATCAAATTCCTTAAATTGGGCAAAAAAATACACATACATATTATTACACGTACACATTATTTAAACATATATACAGGGTAATTATAATTAAAGTTCCACTTTTAAAATGCTGTAAAAAAGAATCACTCGTCACAATGAGTAAAGATTTGAACTGAAGATATTTGAAGAAGGGAGAAACGGTATCAAAAAGAAATTTCCAAAGTGTGTTAATAGATGGTGATGTAAGCGACATAAAGAAAGTGAATTCAGCTGCCAGTGATGTTTTGAATCGAAATTACAACGTGTTTGCCATGAGTTAACATTAAATCAACTGTAGTGTTCAATGTGCTTGATTGTTTCGGTTTTTTGATGGAAAAAAGTGATTTTCAAGTCATTCGGCGGTTGTGACACTGTAAGTGGAAAACCCATTCACCATGGCAAGGTCATGCCAAATTGGCTGGAAAAAATCGGTGGAACTTTTTTTGAAACTTTGGAACCGTTTCCCCCTTCTGCTGTGTATCACACATACACATTTATTTACGCATGCATATTATTTTAAAAACAACATTAAAATTCTGAAGCAGTTGTTTATTACTACTTCTACTCAACACCACACGAAATAACAATGTCCGGGAGTTGAGATGCCTCTTTATAGTTTTACTATTTGGGACAAAGGACTAACAAAATACAAATTCAAAAGAAAAATATTTAATAAAATTCCAGTTAGCCATTTATCAATTTCTACTTCTAAAATATTTCACAATAATTTTGAAAAACCATTTTTTTTACAAAATTCTAATATTATACGCTTTTACCCTCACGGGAAAAAAAAAAAAAAAAAAAAAAAATTTTAAAATTTTCATTACGTTGAAGATTTTTCACTTCAAAAAAACTTACCTAATCGTAATTTTTATTTTTATTTCAAAAAATAGACAACCTTTTTTTTTCCATAGTCAGGAGAATCAGATTTGTTTCACTTGAATGGCATAGTTTTTTTAAGGGCTAAGAAAATATAAAATTAGATTTTCTGCTATACAACAACATAAAATTCTGGTGCATTTATTTGTACTACTTCTACTCAATACCACACGAAACCGCAATTGCCTACAGTTGAGATGCCTCTTATAGTTTTGGTATGATGAAGAAGAATAAAACAAAGTTAGAAGATCAGAAAGAGGAACGGAGAGAAATTTGGCAGCAATTATCAGATTATAGTTGAAGTAAAGAAACCCACAGGAGTTATATAATTGTTTGTTGTTTGTTGTTTCTTATCCCACTTGGCTGGCCAAGCCCACGAGCCCATATGGACTCATGATTGAAGGGGAAGGAAGCAGCTTCTGTTGTGATGGAGCACCCGTAGGTAGAAGCCTGACTTTTGCTCCGTGACGCTCTTACAGTCATAGAAGACCGGGACCTACGGCTTAAAGTGGATTCCGAACCACTACAAACATCCATGGCACCGCCGGGATTCGAACCCGAAACCTGTGGCACCGAGCGCCAGAGCGCTAGACACTCGGCCATTCAGGTCCCAAATTTGCCAACGGCACGCAGTGTTCCCAGGTGGTCACCCACCCAAGTACTGACCGCGCCCAATGATGCTTAACTTCGGTGATCTAACGAGAACCGGTATATTCAGCATGGTACGGCCGTTGGCTCAGTTATATAATTAAAAGGCACATGGAGAGCTGCTACCAATTTTCTTTCTTGCATTTGCTATCTTCTCCATCACCTTACTAGGAGCATTGTTGGCGTATCGAAGCAGTGTTAAACTATTATAATGTTGTCAACAAAAGTAGTCAGAGATCATTGAATGTAAATTATGGGTTTATCCATAGAAAAGACGATTACAAGGAAGCTTGATGTATGAAAGATGATTTTTGGGCCCTGTAGCATTTTCCCACAAAGAGTTGTAGCATTTCGTTCCCAGGAGAGAGAGATGTATATTCTTTAACAAGTACATAATAATAACCTATCACTCAAATTTGACAGCAGATAAGCCGTGTTGTGGATAGTTATATTATATGCAATTAGCGTTTTGTACTAAAGAGAACAACCTGTCACTAAAATCTGTATAAGATCTGTAGATATCAAATCTGTAAACAAATATAAGGTATCATGTATAATGATGCATCATGAAGTTAGCAATTGCCTGCTCGACTTTCACAGGCCGAAACAATTACTGATGGGATATGTACTATAACATGAGTTGTTGCATCGTGATTGGGGATAGATTATGGGCTGAGAAAGTGTCTACTCCAAAGAAAAGTGAAAGAAGCTGACCCTACTCTGAGCTACTCTTGACGAATTTCTCAAAGGGGTTTTTCTCTGAAATGACTGAACATGCCGAGTTTCCGCTTGTTTTTAAAGTGAGCCCCTTGTGGTTTTGTGCCTCGCGCCATGTGATAATTAAGATATGCCGCAAACCAGGTGCATTAGATTCATCGCAGATTCGAGAACCCTGAAAATTTCCAACCTTGGAGTTAACTGTGTTTATGTGTATAATATATATCCTTAATTTTCATTTCTTTGTGTATAGAGTTCTGTATACACACACACGGGCACACACACGGACACACACACATATACACTCAAGAGCCAAAACATTATGACCACCTGTCAATAACGAGTTGGCCCACCTTTGGCGCGCAACACAGCTTCAACCCGCCTTGGCATGGATTAATACCACCACTTAATACCAGTTAAATACCACTTCCACCTGATCACGTCATCCAGGCGAGTTCATTGCAAAATGCAGGGGTGGTCATAATGTTTTGGTTCTTGAGTGTATATGTGTGTGTGTGTGCGGCTTGAGTTCGGAGGTGCTATGGAAGCTTCTGAACCTAGGGCTGACATCACAACCCCTTAAAAGGGAAACATCTCATGCCCTGAAATCTCTCGCTCGTCATCTGCTGATGCGCCAATGAAAAAGGAGATTGATGGATTGATAATGTTTTATTAAATGTAAATAATAGACTGTAATCTATAAAAATTGTACAATTTTGTCGTGGAATTTCATAATTTAATCTTTCACATTTTACGAAAAAGAAATGCTTCACATTTATATTAAAAAAATTTCTAGTTAAAGAAAAAATATGAAAATAAAAATTTTATTAAATCAATTCTGTAACCCCCAAGAAACCATTTTTCTTTTCTGATAAGATCATCTCCAAAGAAATAATGTATTAATGTTTTCCATTAAGATAGCTTTCGATAAATAATTAATCTTCTTGGCGAGATTTCGATAAATTTATTAAATGTCATCCATCAATTAGAAACTGATGAACAGCAACCCTGGAGTTTCCTTCGCACATATGACAGGCAACACTCAAAAGGTTCGATGGAGAATCCTTAATTGTATAAATACTCTTTATTACATTAAAGATATTACTTGTTCGTTTTGCAGTGAAGCATGGCTTCCTTCCTCTTCTTGTTATTAATAAAACACTTTATGAATTGTTCAGTGATGGGTAGGGTATATTTTTGGGGTTCGCGTGCTTTAATATCACGCTTGTCACTTGTCTAACAAGTGAGAGTATTTTTGAAGAATCCCACTCTAAAGAAATGAAAATGTTGCATAACGGTAATAGAATTGTTAATGATGGCAAGTGTGTCATGCATTTATGTATTGCATGTCTTATAAAATGGAATGATGAGATCACGGAAAGAAAACTGGGATCAAAGAAAGTGTGATTTGAAAACTGATGTAGATCTATGTGTTATTATTTTATGAATAATATATAAAGGGTGGCCATAAAATAACGTTGTTTGGTTGGAGGGATCTGTAATTAAAACTAATGAAGAGAATGAAACTGTATTTCCCATATATACAGTAGAAGAATCGAGAGATGAATTAAAAAGGAGGGTAGGAGGTAACTTGTATTTATTATCACGCATCTATTACGAATTTTGCATAATCTAGGTAGACTTCAAATCCTCTTGCTATCCGATGATCACCCTGTGTGACTTCTGACTGTAGAGATTTGGTTTGATTTGTCGCTGAATGGTCATTTTGTGCACACTTTGGGTTAATTAGACCGGGACCTACAGTTTAGCGTAAATTCCGAACCACTAACAAATATCCATGCCAGCGCCATGATCCGAACCTGGTACCAAGACCATAGCGCTAGCCAATTGGCCATCAGGCCTCTTATGTACACATGGAAAAGGCTCAGAATTCGAGTATTTGCTGTGATTCTATTTGTATTGAATAATATACACCTGTACCTTCATAAGCATATTCTTTTGAATTAATATAAATTCATGGATAGATCGACTTTTATAGTTAACTGTTTCGAAACACAAGAGATTTTAAAATTTTCTGAGTTTATACTTACATAAACTTTCTTTTATTAATTTAAAATTATATGCATTATTACATATATTAACTTAAAGTCATAGATATCAAAATATTTACTATTTTATATATATAGTATTTTATATGGTGCCAAAATACAGGCCATCTTTATCATCATTTTTGATATCAGAGTAAGCTGCTAAGCCTAATAAATCAGAAGGCCTTCCGCTCCATGAATCTGATACAACAGTCCGAAAACTGATAGTCGCAGAGTGCTAAAGAAGCCTAAATGCTTCGAACCTCGCGTCCACCCTGGGGGAACGATAGCATCCGAAGCAGCTGACCCCCCTCTCCCTCTGTCGGGCAATTTGGCCGTCCCCTGGGCCCCCGGCCCCAAATGATGCGCCCCTTGGGGCCCGCTGTTCCTGCTCGGGGCCAGAAGCAATTTTATGTTCGGGACGCAGACGCCTCAAGACCCACTGGGGGGAAGAGATGGAGATTGGAGCCGGTCGTGCCCGGAATGATGGAAGCCGGTTTATTTAAAGGTTTTCAAATGACATGTAGCACACTCTGCCATAGTCGTGGTTGGATAATTTATTGAACAGATTTACCATTAAGGATGGAGCAGAACTCCGTGTTCTCAACAAGTTCCAAATTAACTATTGCAGAAAAGGAAGCTTTTAAAATGAAGTTATGTTTTATTTTTAATTGTTAGTGTTAGATATTTGAAAAATTAATTAGTATAGACCATATAATGTGCTCAAAAAGAAGAGGAGATAGAGGTCTTATTGTAAAATTTCCGAATGAAAATTTTTAAAAATATTTAAAGCTGCCTATTTTACAAATTTAAGTACAGTACGTTTGAGCTTTTACTAATAAATTTTCCCATTATTAGACTTAAATTTAACCTTAGTTAAAGTTCTAATACATTTTAGTGTAATCATACCAATATCTTTCAGCATAATGTAAACTAACACAATTATATTGCCTATAATTTTTTTTAATTGCGTGGAGAACTTGGTCGTAGTGACCATGTACCTGTGAACAGCCAAAGGGGGTTGCCCCAACGGACGGTGTTACTCATTTAGCACTACTCAGGGAGTACGTGGAGTTTGAAGATATTCTACGGACACGAGTACACAACATACTCCCACAATATTCATAAAACGTACCCCCACAGCACTCTACGGTCATATTAGATCGGGAGCTAGGTTTAAAGTGGATTTCGAACCACTACAAACATCGAAGACTCGAACCCGAAAGTTGTGGCATCAATCCCACAACTCTCTACGATCATATTAGACCGGGACCTACGGTTTAAAATAGATTTTGAACCACTACAAACATCAAAGACTCGCGCCCGAGACTCGAACACGAAAAGACTCGGAAAAAACACGAACTCGAAAAGATTCGAACCCGAAACGTGTGGCACCAAGCACCAACTCGGTCATCAGACCCGTCAAAAACTGTTACTACCAGAAATCTTTAACACCTACTTAACAAATGCTACAATGCAATTTAAGTAAACTCATAAGTTGATAACAAATGATTATTAAATGCATTATAATGATTCCTGTAATTAATAATTCATTTGATAGAGAATGATACAAATTAATATGAGCTTTAAATTTTAAAGCATTGGAAAATGATTAAATTATGTACATATTTAGTAATGCACTTAATTTTTATGTATACCCATAGGTTGTAAGCAAATGATTATTCAATGCATTCTAAGGATTCTTATTATTAATAATTCATTTGATAGAGAATGATAATTAATATGGACTTTAAATATAAAGTATGGCAAAATGAATGAATTTTTGCATATTTAGTAATGCACTTAATTTTTATATACACTCATAGGTTGTAAGAAAATGATTATTCAATGCATTCTAAGGATTCTTATTATTAATAATTCATTTGATAGAGAATGATAGTTAATATGGACTTTAAATATAAAGTATGGCAAAATGAATGAATTCTTTGCATATTTAATAATGCACTTAATTTTTACATACACTCATAGGTTGTAAGAAAATGATTATTCAATGCATTCTAAGGATTCTTGTTATTAATAATTCATTTGACAGAGAATGATAATTAATATGGGCTTTAAATATAAAGTACGGCAAAATGAATGAAATTTTTGCATATTTAGTAATGCACTTAATTTTTATGTATACCCATAGGTTGTAAGCAAATGATTATTCAATGCATTCTAAGGATTCTTATTATTAATAATTCATTTGATAGAGAATGATAGTTAATATGGACTTTAAATATAAAGTATGGCAAAATGAATGAATTCTTTGCATATTTAATAATGCACTTAATTTTTACATACACTCATAGGTTGTAAGAAAATGATTATTCAATGCATTCTAAGGATTCTTGTTATTAATAATTCATTTGACAGAGAATGATAATTAATATGGGCTTTAAATATAAAGTACGGAAAAATGAATGAAATTTCTGCATATTTAGTAATGCACTTAATTTTTATGTATACCCATAGCTTGTAAGCAAATGATTATTCAATGCATTCTAAGGATTCTTATTATTAATAATTCATTTGATAGAGAATGATAGTTAATATGGACTTTAAATATAAAGTATGGCAAAATGAATGAATTCTTTGCATATTTAATAATGCACTTAATTTTTACATACACTCATAGGTTGTAAGAAAATGATTATTCAATGCATTCTAAGGATTCTTGTTATTAATAATTCATTTGACAGAGAATGATAATTAATATGGGCTTTAAATATAAAGTACGGCAAAATGAATGAAATTTTTGCATATTTAGTAATGCACTTAATTTTTATATATACCCATAGGTTGTAAGCAAATGATTATTCAATGCATTGTAAGGATTTTTGTTATTAATAATTCATTTGATAGAGAATGATAATTAATATGAGCTTTAAATTTAAAGTACGGCAAAATGAATGAATATGAGCTTTTTTTGCATATTTAGTAATGCACTTAATTTTTTATATATACCCATAGGTTGTAAGCAAATGATTATTCAATGCATTGTAAGGATTTTTGTTATTAATAATTCATTTGATAGAGAATGATAATTAATATGAGCTTTAAATTTAAAGTACGGCAAAATGAATGAAATTTTTGCATATTTAGTAATGCACTTAATTTTTATATATACCCATAGGTTGTAAGCAAATGATTATTCAATGCATTGTAAGGATTTTGTTATTAATAATTCATTTGATAGAGAATGATAATTAATATGGGCTTTAAATTTAAAGTACGGCAAAATGAATGAATTTTTGCATATTTAGTAATGCACTTAATTTTTATATATACCCATAGGTTGTAAGCAAATGATTATTCAATGCATTGTAAGGATTTTTGTTATTAATAATTCATTTGATAGAGAATGATAATTAATATGAGCTTTAAATTTAAAGTACGGCAAAATGAATGAATTTTTGCATATTTAGTAATGCACTTAATTTTTATATATACCCATAGGTTGTAAGCAAATGATTATTCAATGCATTGTAAGGATTTTTGTTATTAATAATTCATTTGATAGAGAATGATAATTAATATGAGCTTTAAATTTAAAGTACGGCAAAATGAATGAAATTTTTTGCATATTTAGTAATGCACTTAATTTTTATATATACCCATAGGTTGTAAGCAAATGATTATTCAATGCATTGTAAGGATTTTTGTTATTAATAATTCATTTGATAGAGAATGATAATTAATATGAGCTTTAAATTTAAAGTACGGCAAAATGAATGAATTTTTTGCATATTTAGTAATGCACTTAATTTTTATATATACCCATAGGTTGTAAGCAAATGATTATTCAATGCATTGTAAGGATTTTTGTTATTAATAATTCATTTGATAGAGAATGATAATTAATATGAGCTTTAAATTTAAAGTACGGCAAAATGAATGAAATTTTTTGCATATTTAGTAATGCACTTAATTTTTTATATATACCCATAGGTTGTAAGCAAATGATTATTCAATGCATTGTAAGGATTTTTGTTATTAATAATTCATTTGATAGAGAATGATAATTAATATGAGCTTTAAATTTAAAGTACGGCAAAATGAATGAATTTTTGCATATTTAGTAATGCACTTAATTTTTATATATACCCATAGGTTGTAAGCAAATGATTATTCAATGCATTGTAAGGATTTTTGTTATTAATAATTCATTTGATAGAGAATGATAATTAATATGAGCTTTAAATTTAAAGTACGGCAAAATGAATGAAATTTTTGCATATTTAGTAATGCACTTAATTTTTATATATACCCATAGGTTGTAAGCAAATGATTATTCAATGCATTCTAAGGATTCTTATTATTAATAATTCATTTGATAGAGAATGATAGTTAATATGGACTTTAAATATAAAGTATGGCAAAATGAATGAATTCTTTGCATATTTAATAATGCACTTAATTTTTACATACACTCATAGGTTGTAAGAAAATGATTATTCAATGCATTCTAAGGATTTTTGTTATTAATAATTCATTTGATAGAGAATGATAATTAATATGAGCTTTAAATTTAAAGTACGGCAAAATGAATGAATTTTTTGCATATTTAGTAATGCACTTAATTTTTATCCCATTGTAAGGCAACCCCGCCTGAATCAGCAATTCTGTTTCCCCACCATCCTCAGAGGTGCATTATGGCTCCACAAGTTTCCACCATCCGATCCCTCTGCCTCCATCCATCTACTTTCTTCCAACACCACTTCTGTCGACAAACATTTTTGGGAGGTAAGGCGACACCCATCCAGATGTGTGGGACGTGACAGCCACCACGAGTCCGGACTCCATTTTCCGTCAGATTTTGATATTTACCCTTGTCTGCTGTCTTCCTACCCTCTCTGTGTGCTGTACTAGTGTTATCATTATTCCAACCTTCCCCTCCCACTCTCTTTCTTTGTTGTTGTCCTGTGTTTCTGCAATGGTTGCTCGGGGTTTCCGGTTTCACCGAAAGTGGATTGTTGCTGGGTATAATGTGCCTGTTTCGGTTGTGTTTTAGGTTTGCGTCGTTCATTTTTTTTTTTTTTTTAGATTTTTTTTTTCTGGTGCTTTTTCAGGGGAGGGGTGCTTGAGTGAAGTTGGGTGTCGGGTTGCGTGTGTTCTGGAATGTGATCGGCCACTTTCGCCAAATTGGATTTAGATCTGTGTTCTTATTTTTCTCCGTCCCTTCTTTGTTGGAATAGGAAGAGAGGCTTGGGTATTGTAATGTGGGTCAAAAATAGTGATTCATGCTAAGCTCATCCACTATCTATTAAGCTCGTGTTTTCTAAACTGATATTGATATATAAAACATTTTCTTTCTGATAATATACCATAAAATATTTTGTTTAAAATTTTAAGTAACTCCCACAATTCAAATATCGTAAATTATTGAAACTGACAAGAAAATCAAAATATTTTTAAAAAAATCAAAGATGCACCATTCTTAATATAGCAGCAAAATAACATTTCATTAAATTGGATGATTAATTGGAATTAAAATTGATGATTAAATAATCATGATGGCCTAATTTTAGTAAATTACTTACTAAAGGTCCAAATTAAATAATATGCCAATCAAAATTCATCCGAAATTAATAAAAAAAAATTAAAAAATTGAAATTTTTATCAGTTTGTTTTATTATACAAAAATATGCTCTTTTCATAAGACTATGATAATTAAGGAAAGATCGTTATTATATGACCTTACAAATGGTCACTAATATTTAATTATAAGTAAAATGCAGCTTCATATTGTGAACTCACCAAGATCGTTTCTTAAATCCTGAATCAAATGCGTTCGTTATTGTTATAAGAATATAAAGCAAGCTCTATGGCCACAAGAATTTTAGAATTTACACCAATAATAGAAAAAAGGCAATCAAATATCAACAATTTAATTTTTTTCTATTAACTAAGCTCTCAACTACAACATTCAATCAGTAATCTAGTCAATTTAAATACCAATTTGAGATCCCATGGTTTTTTGTTACTTCATACCTCGTTTTTTTTTTTTACTTATTCCCAAGTCATTTTTATCAATTTCATTAAAAAAAACAAACATACCTAGACTTTGGGAACTGCTTACGCAATTTTCCCCTCCTTTATAGAGTTTTAAGTTCAGAAACATAGGTTTTGTTCACATTTTACAAAACTGAATCTTAATCTATGCCATTATATTTTTAACATTTCATAACATGACTGTATCATGTTTACATATAATAATGACAAGATAAGTAAATAAATTAATTGAAGAAAAAAGTAAAAAATTAGAAGTAAAGGGTTTTCTGGTAAGACTTCCAGGAAAATTTACTGGCCGAAGAAAACTTGAGAGACTAGAACTAGGCATGAAAACTGTTGATGTAAGGAAGTTTACCATAATGCCCAAAGTATTATTATGCTTAACTTTGCAAATTAACTTTTTAACTTTGTTTAATTTTTTTAACTTTGGTAAACTGCTTTATGCATAATGCCAAAAGAGTTTACCAAAGATACTATTCATTTTTTTAAAGTAGTAATCCTAAAACATGCAACTAGCATCATCTAATACTCACATTTGCAAGCTGTAAGCATTAGCAAGCTTCACACATTTGCAAGCTGTCTTCCTCTCAGCACAACTGTAAGTGTAAAGAAATTTTTTTTGCAGCAACAATGTTATCCGTTTTATACCAGTTTAGTAAGAGGCAAAACATAAAACTCATATTAAATTTACTTTTAAAGTATTCTGTATTCAGTTTGTGAAGTTTCCTAATTAAGGTTGCAAATGTAATACGGAATTGTTGCAAAACACTAGACAAATCTGTGCAACTCGTCTTGCATCACTATTTAGAGGAAAAAATTTCTTAAAATTAACTTTGTCTCTGTGAAAATAGTAGTAGAACTACTGTTACTGCGTGTTTCTACTGAAAATACTATATTCACCGTTGTTTAGACTTACATTTAAAAACTCAAAACAACAAACATGAGTAATGCTGAGTTTGAAATTATATTTTAGAACAGGTTTAAGAAAAAAATGGTGCCTCAAGTCTGTTGAAATCAACAAAGCCTACCTCTTGCCCTTCCCAACGAAGCATTTATCCAAGGAATAAAAATACTGCATTAGCATATATAGTTCTGAAATGTCTTTTCGAATGTTTTTACTCGTTACGCTGTCAACAGCTGTGAGAAAGCGAGCAGCTGTTTTAAAGTATTCCACAGTTTGCGAAAATGTGCAGACGTATTTTCTTCCTTGTAGGCCAAACCAACTCAGGTTGAACTTATGTAAACATATCAACCAACAACAATTAATTTCGACTTTTGTAACTTGAAAGAAAGTATTTATTTGTAATAGTTATTTTATTCTGAAATTCAAAATCGAAGTAAGATTTTCACTTTGTGAAAACTATTTGTAATTTTGATAGATAAAATTATTTTTGAATTCGATCCCATTATTTTTTTAAAAATTCCTAATGCTTTAGAAAATGTTGAAAAAATTATATTTATTATAAAAAAATTATATGCGATTTAAAAATGTCTTTTAAAAAGGTAAAAAACAAAAACAAATTATGTTCAAAGACAGATTTCACAAATATATTTAGAATTTGTCGATTTTTTTTTATGTGTGCTATGTTTTGAGTCATTGATGTCTACACTCCACTATGCAAAGTGTATAGCTATATATTCATACACAGAAATTACTTTTTTATTGCAAATTTAGAAATTGTATGAGAAAAACTATGCCAGTTAATGCAAAAAAGCAGATTGTAAATATGTTCACGTCGCAAATTTATTACAAAATTTCATTTTACATATAATTGAGATTAATAATATAATTAACAGCCATAAAGTGCAAATCCCACAGTGACTGACTACCGATATAACGAAGTCACCAATGCTATTGCCAGTATAAAATTTTGATACAAAATATGTAATGTTGGGGAATAATGAAACGATTTTTTGCGAATAGAAATGATTGTGGTTATTTTACGGGGAACAAATATTGCTGCATCAATCATTACGGGACCAGTTCTATGTAGGAACTTAACAGAATAATAATATTGGAAAGTATTACAAACAATAGTTACTCCCTTAAGTGTATCTAAGTTGCGTGTATTTTTTTGATAATCTTCATCAGTTCCTGTTATGGCTATCACTCATCATTATTTTAGATTTACGGTTATTTTGTTGATATGTTATATTCATTAATTCATAATTCATAGTCATCCAAATAATATGTTGTATCCATTATGTATTTATAATGTAGAATGTTTTCCACGGGAAGAGTTGTAGCATTTCATTCCAAAGGAAGAGGAATCTATATATTTTAACAAGTGCAAAGTAACAACCTATCCCTCAAATTTTACAGCAGATAATCAGTGTTGTGGATAGTTAATACATGGAATTAGAGTCTTGTACTAATGAGAACAACTTGTCACTCAAATCTGCTATCAAATATTTAGCATCATGGATAATGAAACTTCAGGAAATTAGCAAATGTCTGTGTGGCCTTCACATGTCGAAACACTTATAGATGGAATATGGACTACACCATAAGTTGTTGCCTCGTGATTGCTGATATACCATGGGCTGAGAAAGTGTCTACTCCAATGAGAAGTGAGGGAAGCTGACTCCCTCCTTGACAGATTTTCTGATAGGGAGGTTTTGGGGGAAGGAGAGAAGATAGTTCTAAGACGAGTCTACAGAATTGATGTAGAATTAGAATGATTGTATTTTTCTCTGAAGTGACTGAACTGGCCGGAGTTTCTGCCTGTTTTCAAAGTGAGCCCTTGTGGTTTTGTGTATCACGCCTTGTGATAAATAAGGTCAGATGTTTTAGATTCATCATAGACTCGAGCACGCTGAAAATCGAGTGAACAGCACCTTTGTTTCTAATTTATATCCTTAATTTTCATTTTTTTTGTAAATGGAGTTCTATATATATATATATATATATAATGCTTGGAAATAAAAATTAAAGTGTTCCCATGTACCTGAAAGTTTCCCTCTTCTTAAAGTCGTTATAAGCCTAATATAGGTTGAGACGTTATAATATAATACAACTTATATGAAAAAATATATACAAATATCATAATAGTTAGTTTTTACATATAGATCAAAATATCTAATTAAAATTTTAATCGGCTGATATCTAACTACATTAAAGAAATCTGTAAAACCGTTTTTTAATTTTTAATTTTTTTTTTGTTGCAAAATAATTCAAATGCATTAATATTGAATGTACCTTTCAATGCATTTTCATTCCATTTTGCGTTGTTTCTTTCCTTATTTTCCATATGACTGCTGTAAAAAGTTGCGAGTAACAATTTACGATTCCTGACACAAAGGGACATCAATTTAAACGACTCGGATTCCCTTCGTCATAAAGGATGGAAAAAAGAACTCCTTTTCACGATTTGATCATTCACTGTTTTATTGCAGAATATCTGCATGAATACAAAAGACTGCGTGCCAAGCAATCAGTTTTTAGATTTTTGTTCGTTTATATAGCTTTAGGTTGTTTTAAGAGGATGAAGATGTGCTGTAAAAATGCATTCAGGCCAGAGGAGCAATTTCGAAATGGCGGAAAAAAGAATCTTTATCTTTCGTACTAAAAGAGTAACAGTTTTGGAATCATTTGTTCCTTTAAATCAATGTTGTTAAAGTAAATATATTCCATGATTTCGAAATTTTGGAAATTTAAGTCATGACGTTTTTTTTTTTTCCCAAAGAGATATTTTTCCTGTTGACAACAGTTTTGAGTAGAATACTTGTTGAATAAATGTATATACATATAATTCTTTCAACAATTATTCATGTATACATATGTTTAATTCATGATGCATTATTTTATATGTCAGCTTATCAGTTTATCAGTTTATTGATGTATAATCATATATTTATTTTTCAAATAGAAGACTTGCCAAATCAGCATTTTAGTGTAAAATCCATTAAACCTGTCGACAATTTTACAAAAGGAACTTGACTTTGGTGCATCAAAATTGTTCCTTCAGGATAATAACTAATTTAATTAGGAATAATATCCTTACATTTATATCGCATATTAGTGAATAAGAAACTTTTAGTAGATTATCCATAATTGGGAAAAAAACAGTCAAGATTGTCTTCGAGTCCATGCCTCTTTAAGAATAGTAATTACAAGGGATGCCATCAGAAGAATCATGTTCATTTTAATTTGTGATTTATATGTTCGCTATTTTTGACCCACCAAAAAAACATACGTAAGCTATAAAGTTTAATTTAACATCCAAACAATTTCTAACAACTGTTTCGTTTGAGCACATTTCTCTTTTTTCTCAAAATAATTTATGAATTTAATAATTTTTAATTCTTTTTATTTTAAATATGTTTTAATTTATCTTTTCTATCTTAATTAGTATATTTACTATATTTCTATGTTCAAATCAATCAAAAACATTTTTTTTTGTTTCTTGGTCAGCAACAACGTCATGGTAAAGGAGAAAAAGATTGCACATGCTCATGGTAAAAGAAGAAATTATTCATGTTCATGCTAAGAAAAAATTGCTATTTTAAGAGTTATGACATCCTTGATTGAAATTTAAGTGGTATGGGACTTGGGAAAAACATACTAGTATTTCATTTATTTTTCAACTAAATATTAGCCTGTTTAATACCATAAAATACCAATGGAAATCAGATGGATCAAGGAATAAGTTTCGCTTCGTAAAAAATGTATACTTCAGTAATTCAAGATTTTAAATTAATTTCGCAATTAAATATTATACAGATCAATTAAATCGTTTTAAAAAAGTTAAACTTATTCGTTGATAAATTTGATTTTCATATATGTTTTAATTCAGCAATTAAATATGTGAAAATAGATTCCACGTATAATATTGAAAAAAATTAAGATTTTTACTATAATGATTATATATAGCTAATTCTACAAAACTAACAAAGCGAAATTTAAAAAGAAGTATTTCGTGAAGAAAATATTTTGTATGAAAACCATACTTTTGATATATTACAGAAACTAATGCATACAAAAATGTTTCTAAATACTGGAAAAAATTTAAAAACTGGTAAAAAAGTCGAAAATATTAATTTTTTTAATCAAAGGAAATGTGTCCCCAAAAGACTCATTTAAAGAGTAGAGGGCGCTGTTTTTTGACTTACAGCCTCGTCTCTTGTTCGTATTTTCAATGGCTTCCAAAAATTAAAAAATTCGCAGCTCATAAATACGGGTTATTTTTATGATTTATTACAGATTACTTGATTTAATCACTACAGTGTTTCGGAATTCCATATAGATTCTTGGAGGGAAGATTGATGACATGGACATTAATGAAAATTATATGGCCAAAAATACTATACACAGAAGACAAAGAGATTAAAAGACATAGTATGATACAAAAACAGTGTAAAAAGTTTTATCACAAACAGACATACCCTATAAACAATGGAACATAATGAACATGCACAAACATAATGAATAGGCACATTGTTAATATTGAGCATCAGTTCTACTGTAAAGGATATTTCATTTGTGAGAACATAACATGGAAGTTGCTACCTGGACTCACTTTCGTTAAAAAACCCTATTGAAAATGCTACACACCTCATATGATCTTCCAGCTATAGCAATTGGGTTTCTTGAAAATGATGTAGACCCATAACTATCAGAATGCGCTGTACAGTTGATGGAGATCCTGTTGCAATGCCAAAGTGTTGATTTGGATTTTGGTACACAGCATGCAACACACTATCTTCAATTGTTTGTTGGCGTTGATAATGGTTATATCCTGTATAATACCTACAAGGATCCACATTTACATAATTTTTGATGCACACGAGGGCTTATTTGGGGATTTGGTAAACGCATGGTTTGAAACATCTTTCGATAATATCGCACGTCATTTCTGTTAAATGACGTGCGATATTATCGAAATATATGCTATACCGAAAGTTTAGTTATACTTGAAAATTTTAGGCTGTTAGCCAAGCTATATACAAAATGGATATCAACTAACTCAGAGTTGGTGTTGACACTGCTGACATGCTTCACACTGCTGACTTAACCGCTTTCTCTCCGAATATGAATTTTAAACCATACTATCTCTAGTGCTATCTCTCCATTTTTCATCATGTTTTCTTTTGTGATTCCTGTCTATGTTCTCTGTATTTACTCTAATTTAAGAAGCTCTAGAAAACTCTGTATATAGTGTGTGTTTATTTCGTTAAAACAACAAAAATTACAAAATGAAAAAAATATGAAATCTAACGACAATTTTAAAATACATGTATTGTTAATCAGACAATAATAAATGGGCACTCATTTTTATGGTTGTCTTAACAGTAATTATGTTGTGTTCGAGTGCCTGAAAGTTTGAACTGGGGACATTTACAACTAGAATGAAATAAATGTAACAGATTCACTGTTACCTCGAGTGCACTACGGTGGGTCTGGTACACTGCATCGTATTGCACCACTATTTTAAACAAGCATCCCAAGATTGGTATCCAGGGAGTTTGCACCCAGTTCTTGGAGCCGAATGGAAGGGTATTCTTATCTTTACATTTATCGGACTTATCCTCGGCATAAAAACTTAAAATCTGACAGCATTTTTAAAATACATATTCTTAATCAGACACTACTTTTTATGGTTGCCTTAACAGCAAAACAGTTCTTTTGCTGCACAAACAAAACTTTTTATCAGCCTTAACAGTTGCCGGAAAGTTTGATTTGACGTCATTTACCATTAAAGTGAAAAGTTGCAACAGATGCACTGTCATCTCGAGTGCACAACAATGGGTCTGGTACACTGCATGCACTAAAGGACATTACTACCTTCACATTTACCAGTCTTATCCCAGGCATAAAAACTGAAAATTTTACTTTGGCTTCTTTCGAACCAAGTCCGTGTTTAAAAACCACTTACACTATCTATCTTTTTACACTATCTATCCGACTTCTAACAACAATAATGTATTTAATTTCCCTAACTTAGCTGAATTTCATTTCATGAACAGTAATATTTCTTACTAATTTTGTTTTGCTCACGCTAATATTATGGCTAAGCATAGGCACACAAAATAAATTATTCAAATTCCAGTCCGACTTAATAACATACTCACTAAAAGTTTAATTACTTATTAAATTCAGCATAAATTTAATAACACCCGAAATAAAACTTTTTTTTTCAACGTTCGACTTCTCTCTCTTGAACTGTTTTCTTTCACACAGCCAAACAAAGATATCCACGATATGAAAATAAAATCAAACGGTTTACGTCCGTCGCATGTAAAAATAACCTTTTATCTGATTTAACTGATTTCCGACACAGATAATCTTATGAGTGGGCAATAACACAGCTTTTAGAACCCTTTTAATATTTTTAGTCTAAAATCCTTTTTCATCTCCGCCCTTGCCCGGGCTACAAATCCATAAGTGCGGGGCGCAACAGAAGAATGAAAAGTCGTAAAACTTTAGCCCCTCGTTTATCATGTATTCGGACTTTATTTTATAGGGGGTCATTTGAAGGCATTTTTATGAGATCCGGGGCTGTTGCAAAATTTTCCTTCTTGGGGGTTTCAAATATTTTTCCCCATAGAATATATGCGTGCCAAAAACTTTGGAGCTTTTTTTTTTCATTCTTTGTATTGTTTACAGTGAAATATACTTTATGCTTTAGCCTTACACAAATGCTAACCTTAAGGTTAAATTTCATACAAATATTCGTATAGATCTTGTTTGTCTGTATATAGCTGGATAAAACATATAAATTAATATTGTTTGAAACAAAAATTTTGATATTAATTTTAAAAGTTGCAGCTAAAAATTTGAATGCCTAACTTGAAAACTTAAATTTTAAATAAAGAACTTAATAACACAAGATTTTAAATTTCAAAAATTAAATTTAAAATAAAATTTGTCAATTGTAAGAAACAAAAAGAAACTGTTTACTAAAGCATCCATTGTAGGTATTTTAGGAATGATAAAATTTAATATTCATTAAAACTTGTTAATAATGTGAAATTAACAATTTTTATAGATGTCTTATTTTTTTATCAGTATTTATTTATAAAATTTTTGGACTTTATTTATATTGCTTATTTGATTTTTAATAAAGTTAAATAAATAATATCTATTGCATTTAATTTTATTAAAAATAAGACATGACTCTTGAAACATGGGACCTATATGAAGCTTCGGTTGACCTAACCTCTGCCTACATCTGTTATATATATGAAAGTGACCATCAGTGTATAAAGAAGCTTAAAGTACATATATGAACCTATGAATTAATCAACGCATTTTCTTTTATGGGTCTCGATTTAGTTTTAATATATCAAACATTTGACGCAAATTATCTCTGCAAAACATTTCAATCTTCATACAAGGATTTTTTTTTAGGATTTTGGTTGTAATTATTTCCCGTAAATGTTACATGTATTACAGCATGTTGAAACACAAGCAGACGTATCTGCAGTTCAATAAATCTTTCCTACATTAAAATAAAAACCATCTTTTGTTATAAAATGATAAAAATTAAAATAATAATAAAAGCAATTACAAACGAATTGTTAAATGGCACTATTTTGAATTTCAGAATTTTTATGTTTATTTGGTGATAAAGTCGAATCAATGATTCATGAATAATTATCTTTTATATTTTTATACAATAAAAGGAGTAGATAAGATTGAGATACTGATCGAATGCACTTGAAAAGCTCTTTGAATCATTTTATTTATTCGTATCTAGCAAAAATATTTATTTGTACAACTTGCACAAAATTAAATTCCAGTTTGTCATAAAATCTCATGAAATTCTGATTAGTTTGTTGCATTGAATCCCCCCCCTATATATATATATATATATGGATATACAGTATAGATAGATAGATATACAGTACATTAAATTGATACACATTATGGAACTTTGAACTTTGCCCAATTCGTGGCCCAATGTCAAAATGTGTTTCTAATGTGTTGGAAGGTTGTGATCAAAATCTTCTGGTGTTATTCGTTGCATTGCTTCAGAAACTCTTAGTTACGAATGTAATTTTGATAGTTATTTTTTTTACTATATGACATGCAAATACATTGTAACTACCCCTAAGAATCCATTTAGAAGACTATTCATCGTGTGCAGAAATGGAGCACAATGACAACCGATGCAAAACAAAAAAAAAAAAAAAAAAAAATGCGTAAAACTTTACTTTATATTTATTCTTACATATTTTACATACCTTTCCTCTACTTTATATGTTATATAATATGTTATAATTAACGTTTACTATATTTAATTTAGAACTTTGTCTGAAACCAATAATGAAAAATGGAAAATAAACTGATATGAAACCAGTGGAGAAATACCACTTAACTTAAGAAATATATATTCTTCTAACAAATAAAATCCAATAAATATCAAATTCACACATCAAAACTTTGTAATCAGAATCATCGTCATTGACTTATCAAAACAAGTGTTTTCTAAATTTATCTTCAGGTAATCTTGAGTTGAAACAGCATTATTAAAATGCATTATTTTGCATTATTAAAATGAACAGACAATTATTGAAGCATTACAAAGAGGATCGATACATTTCAAAAACTAGCATAGTAATCCAATGAAATAGGAAATGTTTTACATAAACAGAAGACATTTATAATTTTTGATATTTGGTAATATATTAGAAATAACGATATTTAATTTAACGGATTTCTATTGATTCGATGAAAGCCGATTGACAAACAAGTTGGTCACTAGATAGAAAAGTGATACAAGTCAAAAACCTTAAAATTTCAATCGAGAGTTGAAAAATATAATAAGATCCGTGTGTTCATGAATAAAAATAAATGTTACATAAGGTCCGTGAATGGCTAATTCAGGAATTACTTTAGTATTGTATTTCCTACTCATAAACTGAAAATAATTTTTCAGATTGGAGAAATAAAGAGAATTGAATTTTTTTCAGTTGTGCCACTTTTCTTACAAATAAGCGAAATTAAATTCTATTCAGTTGATCGCAAAATGGTTAAAACATAACTCAATAAAAGATCAGTTGAAGAATTTCATTCGTATTTTCACAAATCAATTGTGAAGTGTTTTGGGTTACTAGTTGCACTGCCATCAACAACCAAATCGACATTGACCGAGTTTTATTTATTCTCTTCTTATAAAACAATTCCCATTCGACCGGCAGACATTGGTCGAAATCGATACTTGCACAATCACCCTCCCCGAACCCAAACCCGTGGCTTCAATAGTTGGCAGCACAAAGCCACGGCGGACTATTCCTCATCTTATTGTTCGTTAGAGAACGCAGCTGACAAAAGATAACATTGTCTTCCCTCTACCGGAAGTAGTTATTGAAAAACACTTCCAGAAAGCCAAACCCTTTGATCTTTCTGCGGTAAATGACAGATCGTCAATCATGACCACATGGGGGAACGGGGCCCTAGAAATGCTTTTTGATTCGCTGCTGGTAATTAGACGCATGCAACAGAACCCGAATGTGTGGCGCAACAATGGAAATTGATTAAAGCAAATTGTTTTCTATTCAGAGGTCTTTTACAAAGGACGTGCCTTTGTGAAAGACCGTGCTTTTTGAAATCTTAATCCATTTAATAAATTTTCAGCTGCCACGGATGGGAGGAAAATAAAAATTTAATTAATGAATACAAATAAAATGCACATTTAAAACAGTTTTCATGGGAATTTAAAAATGTTTAGATTTAAAAAGTGTGTCCTAATTTTTAAAAAATTTTTCATTATTGTTATAATATCAAACGTACTTTCATTAACAAAAATCATTAATTTATTATATATTATTATTTTAATGCATACAATGTGTCTTATAAATTCGTAACTAATTAAAAAATATTGAAATAATCAGAGAATTGCAATATTTAAATTAATGCAGGGTCATTTTTTAAAATTTAAAAAAAAAATTGTAGTTTTGTGGATACAGGACCTCATTTTGCAAACAAATATCATCTTCTGAGTTTGAGTTTTGTAAAATGTAAAATGTGTAATTAATAATTCATTTTTCAATTTTTCCATTACATTAAAGGATTTTAGATTTTGTTTTTGTAATGTAATAAAATGTATTTTTTAGTATTTAGATGTATTTTGTATTTGTAATCTGTAAAATATATATGTTTTTGTTTTTGTAAT
Organism: Caerostris darwini; assembly: GCA_021605075.1. NCBI lineage: Eukaryota > Metazoa > Arthropoda > Arachnida > Araneae > Araneidae > Caerostris > Caerostris darwini. Next base: position 403,805 of record BPLQ01008573.1, read on the forward strand.
ATTTTTTTTTTACTTCCTCTTTTGGACATTTCGAAAAAAAGGGGAAGTTTGAATGATCATCGTAGTGGTGCACCTTGTTAATCAGAAGCACAAATCGCTGCTGTGCCATAGAAAATATATAGTTTATGGGAAGTAGTCTGTAAATAATGACATATCAAAAGCATCACGTTCTTACAAGTAGAGTTAATCTACGCTCCAATACATTTAAATACTAAGCTCTTATTCTACGAAAAAATCAACGAAGGAGAATTTGTAAGGGGGATTTCAACGAAATTCTCGGTAAATACACATTGGCTGCGAAGCATAATTTGCTCAGCTATATCTAATCTTAATTAATGTCAAATCTCGGCAACAGGAAGTCCAATTCCAATGAGATATTATTACATTAGCCAATTATAATTGGATGATTATTGAATGTTATTTTTTCCTTGAAGACCCATGTGCAAAAAAGTTCTCTATCAATGAGAATATTTACAAATACTATCGAAGTATATTTAATGAATGTAACGTCTTTCAGTATCATAAGAAAATCTCCCATAAATTGCAATCAGCTCTTATCCAGTGAAAAACTCAACTCAAAAGAGGAGAATCTGTAAGGTGATGAAAATCATTGATCTTTGATGAAAATCATTGATGCAAATTGGTGTTACAGCATCTTTTGAATAGATTCAGCTAATTTTCAATGGAACAAAGTACATCCAACATCATAGATTGAGAAAAAGTGCTTACATTGAGGATTCGCTGTTTATGGTCGTATAACTACTTGTTACGGTTTCATTGAGTCTATAATTGTGGCTTTGATTTTCTTCGAAATCCCATTTACGAAAGTGGGCTAAAAGGAGCCTCCATCAATCTAGAATACTATTTGCAAATGCTATTGGAGAACGTCGAATTATCCCCGATGGAAGATTACCTCTCTTATGCTGCAGCTGTTCCACAAAAACAACTTTTTCAACAGTACCTTTGATGAAAATAAACTCATTAATCCTTACAGAAAAATGAAAGCACTTAGCTAATCAGACCTCTGGAGGTAGTTTTCAGTATGAGTTATGTTTAGTCTAAAGCGTATTAAAATCAGCCGACTTATGTAATTGAATATCATTGGGGTTGAAAATTCTTAAATTTATATGCGTATGTTGCTTAATAATTACAAGTTTCTTCTTCTTCATTAGTGCAACCGTCCCATGGTGGGCCAATGTCATCTGCCTACTGACAGATTTCGAGACAGGAGATGCTTTTCATTTTACGGATAGGGTTTTCAGACCAACTCTTAACGCTTTACAGACATACTAGACCGAGACTTAAGGTTTAAAGTGACAAGAGTTCGGATTCAAACCTGCTTCACCGAGCTCAGAGAGCTATTCACTCAGCCATGGCCGCTACAAGCTTATAAAGTGTAGTTTTTTGTGCTAATAGGAGTATAGAAAAGTTATCGCTATTTATCATAATTTATTTTAAAAAATGAAGTATTTTATAAAAATTGCTTACAATAATTTCCCGAAATTCCACAAAGATCATGGTAGTCGAATTTACGTCAGACGTATCACAATACTGTATATACATATATACATTTCACTACTTGTAAATATTATTTAATTGGACACAAATACTAGCACAAAATCAGCTTAGAAAAATATTTAATAAAATTACAGTTATTTATACAGTTAATCTTGTATATCTCTTTTGAATCTCAGATTTTTGACACTCTAACATGTCTTCCCCCCTCCCCCAATTATTGTGATCATCTTTTTTACAAAATTCCAAGACCTTTCATTTTTGAAATTTTGTCACTTTTGTATTCATGAAAAATTTACATTTGAAATAAAAAGAAATGTTTGATAACAAATGAAAAAAAAATTAATGAAATAAAAAACAACTAAAAATAAAAATAAAAAAAAAATTATGTATTGTTTATGTTGAAGACTTTTCACAATAAAAACACACTAAATAGATGACATTTATAAATCAAATTAAAACTACAATCGGAGGAAAAAAAAAAAAATTATCGTTGAAAAACAAAAAATAAATTGATAAGAATTAAGAAAATTAACTGTGAATTAAAATATCATTTTAATGATTCTTTACGCACAGAATTTATAAATTGTTTGAATCACAACATAGTTTTTATAGTGACTATATTTTGTACCAATGTCGCACAATGCATATTAAGGAAGAGAAACAATGACAAACGCGATTGGCATATATATATATATATATATATATATATATATATATTGTTCTAATGCAGCTGGCAAACACTTAGACAGCTTGGTCTTGGATGCCTTAAGGCAAGCGCTGCATAGATGTTTCTCACTTTGCATTACCCAGGGGGCACGTGTAACTTGAAGATAAATCACGGACGCGGAGTAACATAGCCACCGCAACGCTCTACGATCCTATTAGGACCGGGACCTATGGTTTAAAGTGGATTTCGAACCACTATAAACTTCCATGGCACCGCCGGGACTCGCACCCGAAACCTGTGGTACCGAGCGCCAGAGCGCTAGCCACTCGGCTATTCAGGCCCGCGATTGGCAATATTACCCAAAGAAAAATTTAAGAACGTTAGTTAGAGCAAAATTTACGTTAATATGGGCAATTTGAAATGCCGTCTATTGATGAATATTAAGACTAATTACATTTTAATTATAATTTTTATATTTTGCTTACATGCGAATAATTTTGTGGCAAACAACATTTAAATTCTTAAGCTGATGATTCATATCTTACGAATTTTTTAAAGTATTTATGAATTTATGGCACTGCTTTGTAATCTTTATTTCTATAGATTTCAAAATTTGCATTTCTATTGAATGATATATAATTTAAAATGAATATTGTTCATCTAAAATGGCATTTTGGTAATGGTAGTTGCAATTAGACTACAATATTTTCTATGTGAATTTAACTTCGAATCAAATAGAAATTTATGTTTATCTGTTACGTATTTTAGATTCAATGAATATATATATACATAATATGAGTAAAAATAGCATCAGAATCTGATAAAATAAAGGGTGTTTCCTAAATTTACTCAAAAAGTAATTTTGATAGAAAGCACAGATTTTTAATTAATAATTATTAATTTTATATTGATTCCTTAAACAGAGTATACAATATAGGGTTATATATACAGTATATGACTATGCATACATTATAGGGTTATGTATACAGTATAAGGTTGTGTAACAGGTGGGCTGAAAGGTTCGTAGGCTGATACATAGATGGCTCTACTAATATTAAATCCATATGATTTTTAGTTAGCTCTAACCTTCAAAAGACACGTGTATCAATTTGACAGCTGTTGCACTATTAGTATGGGAGTTATAGCATTTTTAGTGAAGCAACTTTTGTTAGTTTGAAAAAATGGATAAAAAGGAAATTTCGTGTGTTAATAAAGCATTGGCGGAAAACAATACTATTGAAATAAAGGCTTAGCTTGATAAACATTATTCGGACTTTGCACCAGGAAAGTGGTTTGCTAAATTTAAACGAGGCGAAATGAGGACCGAGGACGATGCAAGCAATGGACGCCCCAAAGAGGCTGTTACCGATGAAAACATAAAAAAAGTCCACAAAATAATTTCTGATAACCGTAAAGTGAAGTTGATTTAGATAGCTGAGACCCTAAAGATATCAAAGGAACGTGTTGGACATATCATGAATGAATATTTGGCCAAAAACAGCAACGAATTGATGATTCTAATCAGTGTTTGGAGCTGTTCAATCATAATAAACCCGAATTTTTGCGTCGATATGTGACAATGGATGAAACATGGCTCCATCATTTCACACCGGAGTCCAATCGACAGTCAGCCGAGTGGATTGCACGTGATAAACACTAAAAATGCTATAACTTCATTAGAAATGCTATAACTCACATACTAATAGTGCAACATCTGTCAAATTTATACACGAGTCTTTTGAAGGTTAGAACTAACTAAAAATCATATGGATTTAATACTAGTAGCGCCATCTATGTGCCAGCCTATGAACATTTCAGCCCATCTGTTATGAACTCTCAGCTTCCCTTTTTTTTTTTTGGCACATATTGGCAACACTGTATTGTACAAATAGCGTAGAAGGAATTAATTTTGAAACACACTATTTGAATATGTTGCAAACATTAACAAAAATAAGAAATCTCTTTTTATAACTACATTTATCAATTTGTTAACAATATTATACTAACTACCCGTTATTCAATTTGTTAAATACATCTGCAAACTATACTTAAATATTCCTGTTTTTCAGCTTTAGTAAACATCGCATATTCTTCGGTAGATTCCGTTGGAAAAAAAATGTTAGAAATCGGAATTAAAAAAAAAAAAAAATTAAGAACATTTTTTTCTTTCTTTTTTATTTTTCTTTATTAGCTACTTATTTTTTGATTTTTTTTATCAGATTGATGATTTTGATAAACTTATATATCTAAAGCATAGATAATGTTGTTGTAAAATACAAAAGATAAAACACTGATTTACTTTTTTATTTAATTAAAACTTGTTTAAAATGCTTTAACGTTGATTAGCACCAATATATTAAATAAAAAAGGAGCCTGTATTAATCTCATCCAAAATTACAAAAATAATATTGGATTCCTATAAATGAAAACTTTGAATTTCCATTTGCATGTAATGCTGCAGTCAATTGTATACATTACATGTTAATTATTTGTTCGATTTTTTTTTTATGAAATATTCTTTCAATGCTTTTTTTTATTTATCTTTTAACAGACAAACTTTCCACAACTATTGTTAAGTCATTAAAAAATTGCAATTTTATTCAAACACTCAATTCATCATTTGTATTGTTTCATTGTAACTTTAACTTACCAACTACGTGTTATTTATTTGTTACATATTCTTTCCATACATTTTTTCTACATGCATATTTTGCTTATCTTTTCACTGACAGCTTTTCCCCAACCAATGTTAAGGCATAAAAAAATTTATTTTTATCCAAATTCCCTATTATGCATTTGTATTATTTCATTCAACTTAAGTTAAAGTTGAATGAAATAATACAAATGCATAATAGGGAATTATTTATTGAATTATGAATTTATTTTTATTTTATGAATTGATGTTTATTAATTATTTATTGAATGTTTTTATGAAATATTATTTCCATATAGTATTTCTACAGACATATTTTGTTTATCTTTTCACTGACAGCTTTTCCCCAACCATTATTAAGTCATAAGAAAATTGTAGTTTTGTCCAACAACAACGTGTTTATTATTTGATCAATGCTTTTATGAAATATTCTTTTCATACATTTTTTCTACATACACATTTTGCTTATTTTTTCACTGACAACTTTCCCCCAAACTAATATTAAGTCATAAAAAATTGTATTTTTATCCAACAACAACGTGTTAGTTATTTGATCAGTGCTTTTATGAAATTTTCGTTTCATACATTTTTTCCACATACATATTTTGCTTATCTTTTCACTGACAGCTTTTCCCCCAACCATTACTAAGTCATAGAAAAATTGCATTTTTATCCAAACTCCCAACTCTTCAAGTGACCCTCCCCACTCTCTCTATCGGGAACAGAACATTAAACACAAACTAAAAATCCCTCATGTCCCATTTGATTTATAAGTGGGGCCATGGCCTCGTCTGCTGTAATAAGTCATTCCTGATTCGTCTGCCCAAAAGGGATTTGACCACCCCATTCCGTCCCACTTCTGACCTAGATCTACATCCTTTTTACTGTGTCCATCAGATTACCATTGGCCATTTGTTTGTAGGAGATAGATGTATCAACCTTAGCCGCAGGTGTCATACCACTGCGAGATACTATATTAGGATTTGTTCCTAGATTTACTAAATGTCCTGCAGGGTCGTTTGGGAATGACCAAGGTGGCAAGGTCAGGGGCAGGGGGGATTGATTTGTTTTGGGATGGAGGATTTTTAAAGGATTTTAAATTGAAATAAATTAAACAGGATTTTTAAGTCATTAGTTTGAAAATTCTGATTTTGGGGGAAAAAAATTGTAGTTTTATATCTCGTTGAATTTTTACGTAGTAGAAATCTTTTTTGAGGTGTAGGGTGGGATTGCTAAGGCGTTTTATCAATATTGTAGGTTATTCTTATTTATTTACTTATCGTTACTTATATTAATCATTTTGTGCACTTAAAACAAGATGTATTTATTATACTTAGAATCTAGGATAATTAAAAGGATAAGTTTATTTACTTATCATATTGCTTAACTTGCTAAACAATAAGAAACCAAGATAATTTATTCTTATTTATCAGGCACAAATAATTATCTACCTAGGTATATGTAGTATGAAAATATGGTACATTTTATGGCACACTTAAATTCGTAAAAAATTAACTTAATTCCTTATGATGTAATTTAATTATTTAGTTAGGAAATTTAATATCATGAAAAGATGTATCATATGAGTAAAAATAAATAAAGGAACGAGTTATTTTTATTAGTTAATTTGTTAATTAATATTAAACAATTAATATTGTTTCAGGAAAGTAATCAAAAACTTTCTTAACTTTACTCGCTACCAAGTTTGAATTTTGGATAATTAACTTTTTAATTTTCTCTGATTATTTTATATATTGACTTATTAATTTATTTTATATCTTTAACTTTCTCGTAAAGTTAAAGGTTCCTATAAAAAAGAAATAATACAAATATTTAATTGTTTTAACTATGTCTGTGTATTTGCTATTCATCATCTTATTTACCAAAATTAATACAAGATTATAAGTGATAAAAATGTATTTATTATATGATAAAATTAAAATTAAATTAGTTAAATTAGTTAACTTGATAAAATTAAATTAGTTTTGTAGTGTTTTCGGTTTGTTGGTGCAACTGGATTTGGGTGTGGTTGAGTTGAGACATAGATTTGAAAACGCACAGCTTTATTTACAAGCACGTAAACACGTCATAAACACCACAATTAACTACAAACAATATTTAACATACAACATGTAACACATTTAAAGACGTCTAATTAAAGATTCATGGAAGGATTCCACTTCTACGCTGAAAATAAAGATATTCAGGTTTGTATTGGACGTACGATATATACTTTCTGTACTCAGGATATATACTTTCTCTCAGGATGAGAGTCTATAGGCCAACTTATGAACAGGATTGGGCTAACTATATCTTCTCGGGGTGAAAGATTGTAAACTAAACATCTCTGAGGCAGCAGCGCAGGTCTTGCTGAACGTCCTCTCTGGTGAGAGTCTCGATACCTATTGACGATTTCTTCTGAACCCCACAAGGGGCGCTCTTGCAGTGCATAGAATGAAACATGGTTGAGTAGGTGGTACCACGGTTACAGTTCTATATAAAATTAATCATTTGAAAAAAATTATAACATTTTTTTTTAAATACTTGCTACATAATAAGAAAACGTACGGTTTGTTTTCTTACTATATAGTTATTTTAATTATTATTTTTTTTTTGCATCATTTACCTTTTTCATGTTGACAAGTATAACATTATTTCCATCGGTCAACGTTGTTCGCTTGGACGAGGAAAAAGAATAATCTTTTTGGAATAATTTCTCCTCTCATATGTAGATACAGTGATAAATATCTAATTGACAGACTGAATGTCCACGTCACACTTAAACTCAATCTCCACCAGTCTACTTGTTTGCCAGAGCGTTAACTGTAGCATGCATAATCTGTCAGAATTCAAACCCAACTCCTAACTTAACAGTTAAATTAAATCATCTCTGTATAAGTTATAGTGTTAACAAAACTTTTGTATTTAACACTTAAACATTTGTTTATACGATTTATGAATTATAAATATAGGAAATACTTTAAGAGAAAAAATAAACTATTAATTAAGATTTACGAATTGAATATACTTTCGAAGATTCCCTTTTCAATACACAAACTTTCAATTCATATTTCAATACACAACTTTCAATTCATATTTCAATACACAAGCTTTCAATTCATATTTAAGTACACAAGCTTTTAATACACAAACATTCGTTTATGTGATTTATGAATTATAAATATAGGAAATACTTTAAGAGAAAAATAAATAATTCAGATTTACGAATTGGATATATTTCCGAAGCTTTTGTTACATGCCACGAATAATTTCTTCGACAATGCATACAACAGCGATATTGTCTCTTAAGGAAGCAAAAGATGACATTAATAGTAACAAATGTTAGAGAAAATGTGCAATAATAGGAAAGAAGTTAACTCAGACTATAAAGTTAAAGATAAGTCCCTGGGATTTAGCAGTTCAGAAAATTAAGAGTTACGACAAAAATTTAAGCAACAGTTCTTTTCTGTAATATAGAAGCTTTGTAACTGTATGTACAATGGGCGTAAGGTTTTGCAGCAGAAATGGTGTATGTCAACAAAGGTTCAAATATTTTATTATAACTTCTTGCTGTTTTCAATTGTTTGTTGTGTTTTAAGAATTAATTTTTAAATTTATTTTATTTAATGTTTAATAAATTATTTTTATTATTACTTTGTTAGCACACGCACATTTTTATGATTTAAAAAATAAAATTCAGTGGCTTTAAAGGAAGTGAAAGTAGTTGTGAAATCAGTAGATGTAATTATTAATGTAAATTGTCTTGAATTAATGTAGAATGTTATGAAACATATTGCTATGAATTAAGTATGATAATATATTTCGATTTATTAACGAAAAATTTTGAAGGAAAATTTGTAAAAAAACAATTAATAATATCTTTAATTTCAAATAATTTAATACCATGTTATAGTCATCATCAAGTTAAAATTTTACTGATTTTAAGAATTTTTAATGTAATTGAAAGCAATTTAATTTCTGACAAAAATTTACCTAAAATATTTTTAATACTATTGATAAAATAATTGAAAAAAACCCGAAATACTTCTTTAAAATACTTTAAATTATGCAATTATAAACATTATAATTTTTGTTCCTTGAATTGCATGTTATATGTATGCGTTGTGCATTTAAAAAACAAATGCTTTAAGTTAGAATCTAATTGACTGTGAAATTAAATTGATTAGAATATTGCATAATTGAATATTTTATTAACTTCTATTTTAAACTATATTAGAAAAAAAATGCATATCAAACAGCAAAACTGTGCATTATGAAAAGATTTGTCCTTAAAGATTTGTACACTTTCGTAAATTTAATCCGCATATCTCATTTTTACAATACAATGAAATCGTTTCTAAAGGTAATTTTTCTATTATTTTTAATAAAATAAACTTTTTTCAAAAATTTGCGTATATTGTTACGACTTAAAAAAGTTTCAGTTAGCTTTCAAGAGGCAAAACTGCGAATTTCGGAAGCCATCGTCCATGGATCATAAAAATTATCTGCTTCATTCATTTAATGCAGTATAATAAATTATAAAGAATAAATTTTCAATTATATTGAAAAAAATAAAGTTTTTTCAGTAAATATTATCTTATTTAAAGAAAGCTGTCTGAAACTTATAAACAAAATCAATTAATCAGCTAAAAGAATATCTCAAATTCTGTAAAAGTAGAACGTATATGAAAAAGCAAAATTGTAGTTCATTATCTACATTTCAAGTCATTTCAAGTTGTAGTAGTTAAATTGAAATAGTTAACTTCTTTCAAAACAGTTGAATGGAAATGATGAAACTGCTTAATTAAAATAAAATTGAAGTAATTAAATTTAAATTAAAGTAATATTTAAATTGAAATGGTTAGATTGAAATAGCAGTAGTTATTTCAATTTGGAGAAGTTAAAATGAAATTTAAATAATTAAATTGAAATTGAAGTAGCTAATTTTATTCAAAGTAAATGAAAATTAAGTAGTTAAATTTGAAATGAGTATTAAAATTGAAATTTAGGTTGTTAAACAGAAATTGATGTAATAATTTGAATTTGAAGTAGTTCAATTATTTCACTTTGGCTCTAAAACGAATGTTTCTGTTGAAAAGGTAAAAAAAATTGTCATTTAAGCGAGTGAATCAACAAGACTCAATAATTCTTCGATTAGCTCGATCGCCGACACTACGCTGTGTGTGCTGGAGGTGTGAAAAGGATTAAGGGACGAATCGTGCATGCAGATCGTAAATATCAAGAACGAGCCCCTTCCGTTAACGCCATAAGCCCAGTGGGTGAGAGGGTTGCTGGAATTTACTGGGACGTAAAAAAGACGCCAAGCGCGCCATATTTCCAATAAAAACCTTTGTTGTACACAATATGTGTTAGTAGTGGTATACATTCGTATATATTCATATATAATGTGTGTATGTTCACCTTGTATTGTATGTATACTATGCATACTAATATAACATGCTGTTATACATACAATACAATGTTTATTAAAACAAGAAATTACGAGTAGATGCATTACAAAATATATTCAAATCTTCAGACATATGAGTTAGTATTGGGTTTGAAAAAAAGTAATTTTTTTAAGTAACATCATTTAATTACATGGCAAAAACCGAACGTACTTTCATGCCAAATCACTATTTATGCCATGCCTTCCACTGCATGGCTAGAATTTGTATCCAAATAAAAGAAATGATTCATAATAATAATAAATGTAGGAATTGTTTTGAAAAGTTTTTACATTTATCTTGTTTTCTGCGACCTATCTTTTAACTAATTTTAAGGTAATAATTTATTTTTCCTCCCTTTTTGTCAAAAATGAAAAATATTTATTGGATATAGCTAATTTATTTATACTTTGATTAAATATATGTATAACTATAAAATTACATATAACTACAAATATATAGTTATACATAATAACAGAAATAATATAGTTTAAAAATACATGTATAACTATACATTTTTGTTTATAATCATAGCTATATCCATAATAGTAGTAACCAACGGCCGTACCACGCTGAATATACCGGTTCTCGTTAGATCACCGAAGTCAAGCATCATTGGGCGCGGTCAGTACTTGGGTGGGTGACCACCTGGGAACACCGCGTGCCGTTGGCAAATTTGGGACCTGAATGGCCGAGTGTCTGGCGCTCGGTGCCACAGGTTTCGGGTTCGAATCCCGGCTGCGCCATGGATGTTTGTAGTGGTTCGGAATCCACTTTAAGCCGCAGGTCCCGGTCTTCTATGACTGTAAGAGCGTCACGGAGCAAAAGTCAGGCTTCTACCTACGGGTGCTCCATCACAACAGAAGCTGCTTCCTTCCCCTTCAATCATGAGTACGTGTGGGCTCGTGGGCTTGGCCTGCCAAGTGGGATAAGAAAGTAGTTTATGTCCATAGCTATATCCATAATAGTAGTTTATGTCCATAATAGTAGTTTATGTCCATAACTAAAGAAAACAAAGTTTGGACATAAACTACTAACAAAAAACGTTTAAGGATTGCAGAAGTAATAGAGGTAATATATTATTGCACAAATATAGATTTGAGAAAGAAATGAGTTTTTAAAGTTTACAACTTGTTTCATTTATAGAAGTCTTGAAATTATGTTGTTCATAAAAAGAAATAAAACTCGTACTGTCATAATGTATCTTGATATATAAAATGCTAACGTACGTATATATATATATATATATTATGCTTGTATGCACTTTTCAGAAAATTTTACAAACGATAACTCTTAGAAGTCCAATTTTTTTTCACTGAATTTATTTATATTTATTTGAATAATTGCCGAAAAATTACGAAATAATAATAATAATTAGTTCTTTTTTAATTAAATAAAACTGCAACTTTATAATGCTATAAGAATGCATTACACTGTCATAAAAAACATTAATACTTCCATATTTCTATTCACTTTTCAATGTCCCTTAAAAATATCATTTTGTAACTTATAAAAGTACCAGTGCTTGACACATTTATCTTTATTCCTGTATAAGTTTTTTAATGCAAATATTCAGAAACAGAATATATCTTAAAAAGTAAATTACTCGTAAGCGAAGAATATATTAAATATTTATAAAATTTCTGTATAGAATACAAATGACTTGCTTATAATCATTTTACTTCCGAAAATAAAGATGCAACTTAAATGAATATTTCGTATACATATGTAACTTAACAAAATACGAAAAAAAATTTTGATCTTTTTTTTTACTAGAAATTTAAAAATCTTAGACTAGATTCTTTTTAATTTTGAAATTACATTTAATATTGTATTTTATCAATATTTATAAAAAATTAATATACAATACTTAAACAAACTGGGCTATCTGGTAATATTAACTGGAATATTTTTTTTTAATGTAATAAATAAGAAAACTCGAACATGTAAGCAAATTGAAACCTTTAAAAACTTTTTTAACTTTTGTATTTATTCGATTATAAAGCAAAAATGTATTTAATTATAATATTTACAAAGATTAACCAGAAAAAAAATATTTTCCGTCGAGGAATATTATATTTGATGCTAATATTTATATTAATTGAGTATACAAAATAGTACTGATGTTTCATGAATTTTTTTTTGGGTGGGGGGGGGGGGATTTTAAAGGTTAGAAAACATTTTGCTAAGAAATACTAAAATGCTGTATTAAATTACTGAACAAAAAAAGCAAAAAAATAATAGTGATATGAATATATAAGTTATGATATGTGATTATTATAAATAAAAACATTAAATTGTCAGTTATAAATTTGCAGGTTAAGTTAAGTACAGATTATGAAGAAATGGATACCTAAATACTTTTCTAAATTATTAAATGGAAATTTCAGATTAGTCTCCAGAAAATAAATGTTTATTAAGGTGCTTTATATATATATATATATATATACATGTTTCTTTCAATAAGAAACTTACATTAATTTTTTCTATTTTTTTATTTAATTTTACGACATCAAAAAATTTCTAATATAAAATATAGGTATGGCAAGTAAGTTAAAACATTACTTAAAAATAGGACACCATTAATCTTGCTGTCAGAAAACGACCTTTTTTTTTACATAAAGGATTTCGTGTTCCACATATGTTAATATATATGAAAGGTAAAAAAAAAGATAATATGTTGTCTGAATTTTAATATAGGGAAAATAAGTCCTTTTTTGAATAAATTGTTAGGCGCATAATTGTTTTTATTGTTTATGGAGAACTGCAATATTATGGCAGACAAGGAAATAAATACTGATAAAAATTCTGAATTTCTTTTAGTTCCAAAATTTACTACATTACCAAATTCTCTCAGGATCAATAAAAAAATTAATTGCAATAAATATTACGTACCTAGATAAATATAAAATAATTTTATCTGCCCATGTGATTGTATACGTTTTGATACATTTTTATTGTTTAAAATTATGAAGGTTACAATGCAGCATTAAAAGTAATTAAACTACAGTAATTTTCAATTATGTATTAACATAAAACCTATTTGACAGAGGATACATATGTGGCAAAACAGCAATTACAAGCCAAAACTTCAGTATTTATGTAATTTTATTTTTCTGTATTGTTTATTAGTTTTCTGTAATTGCTTTCTTTTGTTTATTAATATATGTAATAGTAGTATTGGATTCTGAATTAGAAATTTGTAAATAATTGAGCAGACAATGATTATTTGTTTTGCAATGGTTTATTTTAAAGTTAAAAGGATTATTTTTTGCATAATCTGGTTTACATTAGTGCATGGGTTTAATGTAGAAAATATATTTATATATTCTTTTATTTAAAAAAAATGCAATTTTACTTATATATTTATATGAAAATAAGATTTTGGTTTTTAATTTGATGCATAGTATATTACCATTGCAAAAACGTTTCTATCAGTAGACCCTTATGAATGCTTAATCGACCCCCAGAGATTGACATCGACCGCTTTGGTGAAAAGCTCGTCGAAATTTTAGTTTAAAATCTAGTTTAAAGTCTAAATTTTAGTCTAAACTCTAGTTTAAAATTTGGTTGTCTAACATTTAAAATGACATAGAAGTATTCTCTATGTCTTTATTTCACAAGAAACGGAAATAATGGAAAGAAGCCAAAATTACGATGTTTGAAAAGCGATTTGTTTTTAGAGCATTTTTGTAGGGATGCGGTTGTTAAAATAGTAAAACCTCAATACACCTCAATACACTCCTCACGTGATTACAAACGTGTTCAAAAGTTGAAAACTAAATTTTCTGCAAATGAAATAATTAAAGTCCAATAAAGAGTTAAAAAAAATCAAACATGATCAATGATTTTATTATATAGTAGAAAAGCATGTACTGCAGAGCAATTAGCAGTACCTTCAAACAATGAAAAAGCATGATTTAAGCAAGCCACACTAAATTTTGTTCAAATTGTTGTCGAAAGAGATGTAATTGTTATTTTGAGGATCATAAAAATGCAACATGTAAGATAAATCTCACTAAATTTGCAAGTCAAGAGCTTGGCTAGAAACTTTTTAAGCAACAAATCCAGTTCTAAAGTATGAAGAGAATTATGTAATATATATTCTTCTCTTTCAAACTGATTCAATGGTGTAATTGGAAGGTAGATAATGAGTTTTACAAAGTCAAGTGCTTTCTTAATTGTTACTTTTTTAATTCAATGATAAATCTTTCATGGAAGGAAAATCAGGCACACATTAATAAAGCAATTTAACAGATATAACTGTAATTATTTGAACATTAAAATTATATGCAATTTCCTTCCAATTCCCTATGAAGATTGGATTTAAACCCATACATAATATTTGGACAAAGCAAGAATGGTGAACGAGAAATCACTTTCATCTACTATCAACGTTATAGAATCTTAAAACATGTGTATCCAATGCACCACGTTATCTGGACTTTATACTATCGTGTAATCTTATATTGAAACTCAAACATTCTATTGATTTTAAGTTTTTAATTTATCGACCAACTGCGATTGTTCATAATAAAATCGATACAATCAATTTTGTTGACATTAAATTGTATAAGAACGTAAATATTGTATAATTTGTTATTCTGTCTCGTATGTTAAAACGTCATTAAAAATATATGATACATCTTTTTATCTAAAATTTTTTTTATGTATTGAAAAAATATAATGCGTATAGCATATGCAAAAAGTACTATTTCTTTGAATTTATACCTAAATACATATCCATTATAGACTCTATTCATAAACATCTATAGATATCTTGCAGCATATATAATAATCATATACTTATAACTAAAGAATAACTAGAATCATATGCCTATAACTAAATATTGTATCATTTATAAAATTAATATAGGATTTCTAATTCATTAAACAATGTATTTAACTTGTTAACAAAAATGTATGAAGTAATATTTGCTGATGTTTATTAAATTAATCCTACCCGTGAAAAGTAAAGATTTCCTGTCTCGAAATCTGCCAGCAGGCAGACGGTCTTGACCTACCTGGGGGTTATTGCGTCATTGAAGAAGAAGTTAGTTAAATTAATTATAATGGCCATTCCATCATTTAAAAATAAATTACCTCTAAAGGAACATGAAATGTAACAAATACCTGTTTTATTTTGTGCATTTAGTACACAAATGCCTTATTTTTCTGTTTGTTATTCGGTTTATACTTAATATAATGAATAGGTGAATTATACCATCAACGAAAAAAAATCTAAAAACAAGAAATTAGAAAATTTAAAAATATTTGATTTGTTGTGTGAATGACTAATTTAAAAAGGATTCACACAAAAAAATAAAAGAAGACATATTGCATTTATTTATGAAAATTTTGTTAACATTTTTTTACATTGAAAAAGTCATAGACGTATAGCAAGTTTAAAAATGTATCACGCTATTTGCACTTCGAGTACCGAGTAGAAATTTCGAGTACTATATAGATTCTATGCTATTGATCCCAGATTTCTTATTCATTGATCGATGTTTCAATTTTTATAGTAATATATATGAAATAGATGTTTTAATGTCAATTAAATTAGACAGTACCGTTAACTTGGCATTAACTTCAATTAAATTTCTTCTAAATATATCTAAAACATATTATACGACTATTTCATTTGTCCCATGTTTATTCTTTGACTTATAAAATTGTTGTTTAATTACCAAATATAATTAATTTACTGAATATATGAATAATTTAAAACTAATAAGTATAATAAATAAATTACTTTCTATTTTTTAGAAAATAATGGGTTTTTTTTTAATGTATTGAAACAAAGCGTAGACATGTAGCATTTACGTTCACTATTGCTATTATCCCAGATTTTTTTATTCATTGACCTATGTTTGAATTTCCGTAGTACAATTTATAAAACATATTTGTTGCTGTCTATTAAATAGGATATAGTATCATTAACTTCAGTTAACTTTTTTTCCAAAGAAATTTAAAACATATTATGCAACTATTTCCTTTGTCCCACATTTGCCTTATTTTTATCTTAGACATAAAATTATTGTTTAATTGCCCAAATATAATAAATTTAAAAATAATAAATGCATAAGAAATAAAAAAAATAAATTATTTTACACATTATTTGTTTTAAAAAGTAATATTTAAAAATTTATGTTTAAAGAAAGCATAGACATGCAGCATTCACTTCCGCTATTGCTGTTGATCCCAGATTTCTTATTCATTGACCTGTTTTTGAATTTTCATAATTAAATATATGAAATCGAATTTTTTTGTGTGCTTCAATTAAATTGGATATAGTATCGTTAACTTGGCATTAACTTCAGTTAAATTTTTAGAAATAAATCTAAAACATCTAAAATATGGGACAAATGAAATAGTTGTATAATGTTTCATTTGTTCCATATTTGCCTTATTTTTCTCTCTATTCTTTGACTTATATAAAATTCTCGTTTAATCACCAAATATACTGTATATATGAATAATTAAAAAATAATAAACATAATAAATAAATTATTTTATATCTATTTTTTTAAAGAAAATAATATCTATTTTTGAATATATTCAAAGAAAGCATAGACATGTAGCATTCGCGTCCACCCTTGAGCTTCGCCAAGAAAGGCGATAGAGCGGAGAGAGAGGCGAAAAAGAAGAGCGAGAGCAAGGGATCGCGGGAGGAGGGAGAGAGGGAGGCAAATGAGAGCGTAAGTTAAGAGTCCCGATGACAGCTTGAAGGTCCCAACTACCGTCAACACACTTAATTTGGCCTGCATGCATTCGGCTTCTTTCGCGGGGAAAGTTCGGAAATTGAATTTTGACAAGAGACGCGGAATGGCCTTAAGTGTTTTCTCGCGCGCCTCCTTCTCCCCATCCGTCATCGCCTTTGATGAATTGAATTTGCGCCCGCTAATTAATTGCGCACCGCACACCACACCACATTATTTCGTTCAAAAACAGTAGAGAGCATTGTTGGAGGTGCACACACCTATAGCTGACCTTCGCCTCATTCAAATGTTTAACAAAGATTCGCGATCATTTTTTTGTGTTTGTTTGGGAATTTTGAGCATAATTTGATAATTTCAGGCTTGTTAGAAAACCTTACATTTTAATATTTTTATAAATAAATTTCACTAAACATTTAAAAACCATTAATTAAATTATATATAATTAAATTAGTGCTAATTTTTATATTTAATAAATTTAATTGGTTATATTTTTGGGAAAAAAGAAAACATTGTTTAACAAAAAACATTGTTTAAAAGAAAAAATTGTTTAACAAGAAACATTGTTTAAAAGAAAAAATTGTTTAACAGAAAAAAAATTGTTTAACAGAAAACATGGTTTAACAGAAAGCATTGTTTAACATTAAAAAAATTATTAACTTAATAAAAAAAATCGACAGGGTTAGTATTAAGGAAGTATATACCAAATGTTGATCTTTGCCTTATTGAAATGTTTAACAAATATTCGCGATCATTTTTTTTTTTTGGGAAATGGGAGCATAATTTGATAATTTTCAACATTCTTAGAAAGCCCCGCTATGCTTTTAATATTCTTATAAATAAATTTCACTAAAAATTTAAAACTACTCATTAATTTATATATAATTACATTAATGTTAATTTGTATATTTAACGAATTTAATTCGATATTTTTAGGAAAAAAAGACAATAAATTTCATAAAATAAATAAAATTTATACATTTAATAAGTTTAGTTGGATGTTTTTAAGAAATAAATTTTAAAAATTGCTTAACTATATAAAAACATTGGAGTGGGCTGGTATTAGGGAAATGCATACCAATCTTTGACCTTCGCCTTATTGAAATATTTAACAAAGATTCGCGATGATTTTTTTTTTGTTCGGGAAATGGGAGCATAACTTGATAATTTTCAACCTTATTAGAAAGCCTCACAATGCTTTTAATGGTGATTAATTTTAATATCTTTTACAAATAAATTTCCACTAAAAATTTCAAAATTACTTATTAAATTATAATTAAACTATTGCTAATTTTTATATTTAATAAATTTAATTGGATATATTTTCGGAAAAAGAAACATTGTTTAAAGAGTAAACATTGTTCAACAGAAAACATTGTTTAACTAAATAAAAAAATTTGAGTGGGCTGAATATTAATTTTTTATTATTTGAATATTAATATTATATTTTATAATTAAATTATGTACAATTAAATTAATATTAATTTATATGTTTAATAAATTTAATTAGATATTTAAAGAAAAAAGAAAATATTAAAAAAAAGTTGTTTCACTAAATAAAAACATTCGATTGGGCTGGTAACAAGGAAAAATATACCAATCGTTGATCTTCACCTTATTGATATATTTAACAAAGATTCGCGATGATTTTTTTGTTTGGGGAGTGGGAGCATAATTTGATAATTTTCAGCCTTTTTAGGAAGCTTCATTACGCTTTTAATGATGATTAATTTTAATATTTTTATTAATAAATTTCACTAAACATTTAAAAACCACTAAACCAAACAAACAAGAAAGCGTAAATCAGATAAAAAATTCAAAATATTATAGTAAATATCGGATCCAATTCAAATACAAAATCTAACAAATGAGGAAATACAGTGCATATATAAGCTTAAATCCATTTACATTTGAAAAGAAGCATACAGCGTGACATCGTGTTAGCATTGGAAAAATCTTTAAATTTTAATAATGTATGTGAAAATGTTAATTTTGAAACCTATAATTTTTATTTCGAAATGAAATCATAATACTCATATTATTTTTTTAAGTCATTAGAAATATTTATTTCTAATCATATTTGTCATATTTATTTCTAATCATATTAGTCATATTTATTTCTAAATATAATTAGATCCAACATTTAATTTCAACATAAAATTATAACTATATTTGATCCCCTTGTTAAATGAAATATACTTTATAAAAACGTATATTACAAAAACAGATTTTCATAACTATTCATTCGTACACTATGCACTTCATTGAATTAATGAATATTCTCTTTTGCTCCAGGACAAAATATTTCAGAGTACCAATTTATTTTTCTTTCGTAGATTTCTGACACAACCTATCCAAAGAGATCTCGAAGACTTATTTGTACTTTCAAAAACCATAACTCAATTTTCCTGCACTTCCTTTACAAGTACGCATTTGTTGTTTTCTGTACTGCCGATAAATCAAAAGTGGTATTTGAATAAAGAACACATCTTGCATGGACAGATAGAAATCTCAGTTTATGAGTGTTCTATGCAGATTCCAGACATTATTAACTTAAGCTGTAGATTTATATATCTCTTTCGATGTTGCACATTTTCGACACGTCGCGACAAGAGGGCGCTGCAGTCGCCGTGCACCCCTCTGGGTCCTTTGAATATACATCGGAATAAAGAAAAATGTAATTTATGGTAGGTATATTTTTGAAATATCTTAAAGGTTCCCAGTTGATGTCGTACATCATTTCGGAATTTTAAATTGGATATGCATAGTTATCTTCAACATGGTATTATTGAGGTTAACATCATGCTTAAATAGCAGCAAATTGAAATAAATTTCATTGTTTATATTTATCTGTTTCGAAGCCTCCACTTAGTAAAACGAAGTTAAATCATATCACAATTTGAATTTAGAAGGAAAGGAATGTTAGTTATTTCTTAGAGATGGTTGAAGTGGTTTTGTTTTAATAATGCCAGTTTTGGCAATATGGTTAAAATATGATAATAAATGTTAAAATATTAACAAATATTTTTACAATGTATAATGTTTTGTACAAATTCGTTATTTTTAAGTGGGGTTCTTATATCGTAATTGAATCTATATGTAACGATCATTAAAACATAAAAATTAAGGTATTTACGTAGCTAATTTCAGATACAAATGAGATGTTGTACATTTTTATTTTACATGATAAATGAGTCTTTATTAAGACTCTGTATTGCCATAATAAATTCAGGGGGCCTGATGTCTGAGTGTCTAGCACTCTGGCGCTCGGTACCACAGGTTTTGGATTCAAGTCCCGCAGGTGCCATGGATGTTTGTAGTAGTTCTGAATCCACTTTAAACAGTAGGGCCCCGCCCTATCGTAGAGCGTTATGGGGGTAGTGCTACATCATATCTTCAAACTACACGTGTCCTCTGCGTAGTGCTAAATGAATAACAGCGGTGCAGCCCTTGCTTATGGAATAAAGATTAATGGTCTCTGTATTACCAGCAGCATTAGAACAACAACATACTTAATAATTATTCAATGTGTTCCAATATAAATCAATATGCACATTTCTAATACTAAGAATCGATCTATATGAAATAATAATTTTTCTGTGTGATATGTTGGTTGGCCTTCTGGCCATTCAGCCTACGAAAACAGAGGACTTTATGAGGTAATGTTATTCATTTGGTGGTATATGAGAAAAAAACTCTGCGAACTTACACCAGGCAGCCTGATTGTCGATTGGAGACACTTATACGCATTGTCGCAATAGTCATCTGTTCGTTTCTGAAAGAACTGATTGCAATGGACGTCATCAGTAGAATTGAATCTGATCCACCTTTCAGTGCAGCTGAGCTTTTTACTACTAACCTATTAATTGGGCAACTAACGAAATACTGTACCAGAAATTATTTATTCTACCTTAAAAATTTTTTTATACATAATAGTTTGTCACAAATAAAATTATCAGATATATTTCTATAGAAAGATGCAGCAAGAATTGATTCAGATTAATAAAATAAAATTTATTGATCTATATCAATTATTAAAAAGTGTGAAAAACACCTTTAGCAAAAGGTTGCAATACTAAACGAAGTGATTTAAAATAGATGCATAAAGAAATGAAAAAAAAAAAAAAAAAAAAAAAAAACACGATGACAGAAATTTTAAATGAAATATTTACAAAAATGTCTGAATTTAAAGATTAAATATAAATTACCGATTAAATCTTTTTGAAGCTAAAATAGTGTCAGCATCATTTTTTTTGTTGCAGTAGTAAGATTATTATCCAGCAAGATCTGAAAAAATTGATACATTTATTAAACTAAATTGTGTAAGTTTTAAGTTACAAAAATAATCCCTTATATGTATATTATTTTCAGATTTTTTTCTTTTTTATTTCTTATTTTACCATAATATATTTTTACATTTCTATTTAAATATGTAGTTACATTTATAAAATATTTCATGGATTTCTGTACAAATTCATAGTGAAAATAAAAATAAAATTCATAAGAAAATTCGTATGTATAATTTATAATATATAAAATTGATAAATAAATATATTCGTAAAAATATATTTATTTTAGGCATATGTATACTTCATAAACATACCTAAATATTAAATTTGATTCGCTAATCTCTCTGAGTTATAAATGTGTTTCATAAGAAAATAAAAGAAAATTCGTCTATAAATTTAATAATACATAAAATTCATAAATAAAAGTATTCGTAAATATATTTGTTTTTGGAATATGTGTTCTTCATAAGCAAGCATAACAATTAAATTTTATTCCCTAATTTATCTGAGTTATAAATGTGTTTAAGGCTTGAAATTTTATTGCAAAATTTAAATATTGTAACCTCTCTTACGGATGAATAGTCAATTTTTTTATATAGAATTTCTTCTTAAAAGTCAAAACTTTTTTTTATTTTTTAATATAGTTTTTGATATAACCTTAGTCTTTCTTCTCTCAACAGCTGAATTATACATGTAAATGAATTATTTTTTCCTTCTAGCATATCAGTTTTGTTACTTGCTTTATGACTTCGATCTGTGTATCCTTTGAGAAACATAACATCCACCATCTTTGATGAGATTTCCAAAACTTCATTTCTTTATTTTTCTTCCTTACATAGCCAACCGGAATGTCTTCTTCTAATAACAAAGGAATCCCCCAAGGAAAAGTCACATTATGGTCTAAAATTTAAAGATGGTCGTAACTTCGGCGAGGAACACCGCGGTACATTTAGTCGTATTTACAAAGAAACTTTAAAGCACAGAGCTCTTTTTCGCCCATCCCTCTACAATCTATTACAAAAACTTCTCTCAGAAGCAAGCTGAAAAGGGAGGAAAGCTTGAAAAATAAAACCACGTTAGCCCCGTTAGCGGACTCATTTCGTCATTTACAACCTCTTTGTTGGCCCTGTGACATCTTAGACCTTTCATTTTTACGACAAATCTTTTTTGTTGTTGCTATTTTTTTTCTTCAAAAAATAAAAGCACAAAATAATAAAAAAATAAATAATAATAAAAGAATTTAGAAATGGCTCTGTTAAATGGTAGCGATTTTGGTAGCGAACTTCTAAATTAAAGCCTGTTTTTGCAGAGGTTGGAGGAAGTTTATATTGCCAGTAAAATACCATCAAACATCAAAGCGTATTTATTTGGGTTATAAAGAAGATTGTTGTTTGAGAATACGCGTCTCGGTATAAGGTGAATGGTCGTCGTAAAAGGCAACCCAAACTATCTTATAACTGTGTGTTGGGGAATTTTACAATTATAAATAAACAGAAGACAATGCAATTGTTAGTAGTTGGCAAATCACACAACTTCGAGCCATTTCTTTTTTTGGTAAGATTTTAATAAAGTTAAAAATCAAAAGTCTCCAGGCTTCATGCACTTGTAGTGTTACAGATACTGAAATAAGAAAAATTCATTTTATTGGAATAATAAAAATTCTCTTTTATGAGAAATATCCTAGTGATAAGAATTTTTAGGATCAGCGTCTTTCCATGCCAGACACAATTTTGTAAAATTAGTTTTTGATTGTGGTAGGACCAAATTCATTGCCTTAAGATCTATTGAAATACATATATATTTCTAAACTTTTTAAATGTTTTGACCCCACTTATGGAAAACAAAATAAATAAATTTTGCAAACAGCACAAAAGAAATTCAAGCCTTAAGTTTATTAGTTGAAGTTTTTAACCACAGAAACATTAAACTTCAATGTTATAGATGTATATGACAAATTTAGAAGCTGAAAGCCTTGCAATAGAATGCTTCCTTAAATTGAAAATATTTGTTTTGTTACTTTACACGGCAATAAATTAAAAATTATGTCAATTATTGTAAAGAAATTTAGTTGGATTACAAGGTAAAAATTGCTCGGTCATCGAGAGTTTTTGTCATTTCACCAAGAAAATAATTACTAAAATACAATATGCATGTTGAATTGACATGTATTTAAAAATATTATATCCCTTCACACAGAATATCATTCTAGGATGACTACCTTTCTGTAATATTTAATAAATCTAAGAGCTGCATGATTCCTGTAAGTATGTAATTCAAATTTTATGTATAAAGTTTTGAGTCCAGGACATTTTAAACAAAACGAATTCTCCTGGTGTATGTTTATTAGTTTTCATCATTAAATGTTTATTATTTTTAACGCCAATTTGCAACATTTATACAGGACAACAAATTTCGATGAAATTTTTTCTTTGCGATTTGAATAACCCTTTGTTGCTGATTTTATGTTGCTGAATACGAAGACAATGAAAATTTGAAATTGGCCTCCATTCCTAAGATATTCTTAACTTATTTTTTTAAATATGAAACATTATGTTAATTAATGCATGTACCTAGTTACTCTATGTTATTGAGTCGCTTATGTATTTTCTCAGAATTATCATTGCAAATCGTCCACCAGGAGTTTTCCCACATTGCAGTGGATCATTTTCTTCGGTATTTTTTCTCTATTTTCACAATAACCTGCTGAAAGATAAACAGCTAACCACAAACATTTTCCTGACAGTAATTTTTCAGGTTAGAAGTCCAAATAACACTGAAGAAAGTGCATTATTAAAGACATAGAGTAATCATGTTTGTTCTATGCAAACATGTGCACACATCTCTAATAGTTCTTTGCCTTCACTTTTCCTATAAAATTCATTGACACAGGCGAAATCATTCCAAGCTTCTTTCTCTTTTTGTTGGAACTTGCTATCAAAATTTGCATCCTTGTGTCAAATAATTTATAAATATGTGACTAATTATCAATAAAAAAATAACTCGAACATAAAACTGAAATTATCTTGATAAAATACCCTTCTATCTTTATGATAAATGTAGCACACTTTTAAAAATCATATCATTAGGCTATATTTATCTACTTGAAGTTATGAACTTTTCTTTAACAAAAAAATTTCAATTTAAAAGATAGACATTATCATTGACATTATCACTGTTTGAGATATATATCTTTTTAATTTTTCATTTATGCACATACAGTGGCTTCACACTATTTCAATAGATATATTATAGATATATTTATATACATTTTGAAATATATTTTCATTAAATATTTTTTTTTGCTTTCTTTCAATTTGAAAATATTTTTAACAATGAGTTCTTTCATTTGTCCATTGTTATTTCTTTGCTAGACTTTGAAAGAACCCACTTGAAGCACTGAGACGAGAAAAAAAACGAGTTAAATAAAACTTGACTTCATATTCTCCATACAATTTTAAAATACCTTTATTTATAAACACAGAAAAACTATGAAAGACTTGTGAGCAAACACTAACTACCATTCCTAAAAAAAAACACCAACCACTCCTCCGGAAGCAATCCCTACCATAACAGGCTTGAAAACAAACTAAAAACGAGCCATCATTTTGCATGGGGACTAAAAAAAAAAAACCAACACTTCCACAGAAAGACGCATTTAATGAAAAAAATAGTGCGTCCTCACTCCCTCCAAGACAAACACACCTAAGTAAGAGCATAAAAATTCAACACATGAAATGTGCGTAATCTCTGTGTGTATGGTAGGAACAAATAACTGTGTAATTCCTCTTCAAAATTGTCATTCCAGCAAATGGGCAGCCCCGTGTTGACTGAAGGGCTATTCAACAAGGCCCAGCGGTCCCTGCTGCACTCATTTTATTCATTTAGTTGGTGTATTCATACGCTGTGGAGGTCGGTCGGCATGGAAATGTCTTCACCCTCCAGCGATTCATTTTGCAAGTTCTCATCTTTTGCTCTTTGGGGGGTTTTACTTAGTCGCCTGCACCCCTTTTCTTCCACATCCGCGAGCATATCTTCTCTCCCTCAGATAAAGGAGGGGGAGGGAGGGTGCTCGAGTGCTCTGTTCCGGAGACGGTGGGGGGTCGGGTTACAAAACAAAAAAAGGTAAAAAACGTTGGGGTTGTTGCTGGCAAGTAGCTCTTTTCATACAAATATACATTTCTTTACTGTTTTTATCATTATCTCTTTTAGCTAACCTTGATTCATGTTAAAAGAATACTGGTGAAAATATATTAAATGAAACACATTTCTAATAATGTATGAAGAGTTTAGATTCTACAAATATAAGTTCATACCTAATTTTCAAGCCTGTAAGCATTATAGGACATGATTGAATAGTACTCTAACGCTCAGTGCCACAAGTTTCGGGTTAACATAGATATTTGTAGTGGTTCGGAATCCACATAAAAACCGTAGGTCAGCACTATTATGGCTGTAGAGTGTTAGGCGTAAGACTGACAACCCAACCCCGTAAAAGAAAACATATCTCGTCCTGAAATCTGCCATTAGGCAGACGGCCTTCGCCCACGATATGATTGTTACGCCAATGATGATGATAATGTTGATGAATCTATTTTATGAGAAAGGCGTTCAATGGTACCTGTTGGAATTATAAAAGTATTTTAAAACAAGAACTTATATCTAATTCTGTAGACTTCTGAATAATTTGAAAAATCCATAAAGAAAATTTTGAGATACATATACAAAGGTTTTAAAACCAGTTTTTATAGAGTAACCTGTTTTTAAAAGTACTAATACCTCAAGTTTTAAATATTATAATTATCCTTTTACGTTAAATATAGAAATAAATATGGGTTATAAAGTGAAGTACATCCCATGAAAAAAAAAATTCATATACATTTCGAAACAAATAAAATAATTTTAATAAAATAATTTTAAATAATAAAGTTCTATTTCGAGGTTGACTATCAAATGATGAAAACGTCAAAAAAATTCAGGAAAATAATTATAATTTTAAAAGAAATCCAGGAAAATAATTATAATTTAAAAAAATAATTCAGTTAACAAAACATTTCTTAAGTTTAGATCCTTTTTCATAACTTCATATAAACTATATTAATCATTTAAATTCAGAACATAATATAGTAGTATAATATCTAATATTCATATTAGTTTTTAAAATACGTTATTTTTTATTTTGATATTTTTGTATACTAAGCAATATGATAATTTAACCTTTGTAATTTTGGAAAAATTCATTTCAAAAATAAGAAAAATTAAATTGTATATATGTTAAAATATTTATTAAACAAAAAGTTTTTTAACAAAAAGTTTCTTGAGTTTATTATGTAAAATTTAATATTGCACAATTTTTAAATTTTACTTGGGAGTAATGTCATACTTTTAATTTTACTTATGAGTATTGCTTTTCAATATTTCTCTATTCTATTGATTTTTAAACTCATGATTACAAACATATTTTATTCGAAGCCTTTACTTTTCGTTACATAATTTGGCATAATTTGGTAATTTTCTTTAAAATTAAGTTTAAAACTGGTATTTCTTCGAAAACTGGTATTTCTTCTTAGTAACTACTATTATTAATACTTCACATAATTCACAACTCGAACCCTGTTATTTCATCAAGATATTATCTGTAATTAGTAACAACTACAAAAGAGTAAGCAGTTTTTACAGGAAGACAGTAACTACTATTATTAATACTTCACTTAATTCACAACTCGAACCTGTTATTTCATCAAGATATTAGCTGTAATTAGTAACAACTACAAAAGAGTAAGCAGTTTTTTACAGGAAGCCATTGACATCTATAGCCTATGCTACATCTATTAACAGATTTAGAAACAAAAAATAAAAAATTTTTAAATTTATCTAACAATTTCAAAAATTCACATCATTTGAAGTTCATTACGTAAATTTGCCACTAATCTAATAAAAAGCGAGATACATTGATTAAAAAATAATAATTGATAGAAAAATAGTTTAAAAAATTCTGATGAACTAATTAAATGACCAAATAAGGCAGCAATACATGCTTTCATATGAAAACTACACTTGAATGAGTGATTAATTTATTATTGTATGATATACATATGGATGTATATCATACAATAATAAATTAAATAATTGACCCAAAATCAATTTTCTTTGAGAATTAAATATTTTTTTAAAATATTTAATTCTCATGATAAGAAGAAAAGTTGGTACCACAGGTTTCAGGTTAGAATTCTGGCGGTGGTATGAATGCTTTGTGAGTGGTTCGGAATCCCCGTTAAACTGTAGGTCCCGACCTAATTCGCTTAAAATGTGCATAAAATGATCGTAGAGGCACAAATCGAACCAAACCATGTTTTAAAATAAGATTAAACAAAAATAATTTATCTATACATATTTCTATTATATTCAATAAATGATAAATAATCTATTTTATAGTTCATTTAAAACATAGACTTCAATTTTAGAGCGAAATCTTACCTTTATATATAAATATTTATATAGAAATTAGAGATTGTTTTTAAATTTATTATACATACAGTTTTTTTCTTATTTAAGAAGGTATATACAAAATTCAATTAAAAATACACGGAATTAGAAGACAAATCGCAGTTACAGAACACAAGATTTCGACACCACCCCAGTTCGATTTGTGATGGGGCCCCCCAAACCCCACGGAATTATCTTCCCCACTCTCTTTCTTGTGTGGAGATGGATGCCAGAGAAGGAATTGGGCGACCACTTAAACCGAAGAGAAAAGTACCTGTGGTGATTAAAAATGGTGCTGACTCAACAGAGGGGGTTGCCCATTCCAGCAGGTGGTTAGGCCCCTCGGCCATGGAACTATCTGGAAGAGTAAGCAGTTTTTCGCGCCGAATATTGATGCATGATCAAGATTCTTTCTTATCGTCTCTTCCCTTCCCGATCGCCCCTGGAGGAAGGCTGGGATTTGCTTAGAACGGTCTTGCAAACGATATCCAGGCAGATCTGGGGAGGAGATACTAGCCACAGAAATGAACGCGCCAGTTATTTTTGGATACAAGGCTTCTGCTTAGAAGTGAATCATTCTAATCGAAATAGGTGGTTAAAAGCAAATGTAAAATAATAAATATTAATGCATAATTGAAATAATATAAATAATTTTCTTGATAATTCAATAATTTGATATGCGTTTTACGTTTATCAGCATATCACTGTCTTGTGTTTAATAAGTGTAGAGAAGAGATTCTAGACATAACATTGAATATATATATTCTTTCCAATGGCAAAGCAATACAAAAATGGGAAATAATATGGAAAATATAAAATAAAGAAGAAAATGCACACAAAAGAGTTCAACAAACTTGAGCGGAATCAGTGCCTTAAGCGTTCTCTAGTTTGCCAGTAAATCGCCATCATGCAATTACCGTACAGTGCCAAGCAACGATGCAAATACGCTTCATTCATTAGTTCTGTCAAATAACATAGAATTCAGTTTGGTTCGTCAAAAATTCCAATGCGATATAGATGTTCATTAGATCAGTCCTTTTTTATTGAGACAAGCTACCATCATTTCACTGCAATACATGCAGGCCAACCGGATGACGGTTAGGATAGCAGCGAGAGTTTATGTCGACAACTGTAAGCCACTTAGCCGCATAGAATTTTGCCCAGGGTGCACCACTAGGAGGAAGGTCTACATTGTACCCCACATTGAAAATATAAGCAAATGCAAATAAAGAGCATGTTGCATGTTTATTTTTGCGGGAATTATCTTATTTAGTAGACAATTATTTTGAAAGAAAACAAAATGGTTAAAAGTTCATAGAAATTTAATGTTTAACTTATTAAAAATTTTTGTTATTAATTATTATATCTGTTACTGCAATAAAGTATGACAATTTTAATTCTGAAAATTATCAAATCATACATTTTGATGGTATTTTACAGACATCTTATGCTTTTAACCACTTTTTAAATACGTAAAAGCTTTGTCACACATACTATTAAAATTTTTAAATTACACAACCATTTTAAACAAAAAATATTGTGAAAATAAATACAAGTTATTTTGCTTTTTAACTAAATATTTAAACTGTTAACAGTTTTTAATGCATAATAAAAAGGCCTTATCCTATATATATATATATAGGCCAGGGTTTAACATGGACTGTAGTGCCGGAGAATTAGTTATATGGTCTAATACAAAAAAAAAACCTTAATTTAATTTGTTGTTCTACAAAAAGGAATTAGGAACAAATGCAATTTAGTAAAATAATTTCTAAAATTTTAAATTTTTTCTATAGGCATAAATTCCCAAATTTTTCTATGAATTTTTCAAAATGGAGTTCATTTTCAAAATAATGAATTATAACGATTTTAATAGTTACTCTTCTAATATTAAATCATACTTAGATTTGTGTATTATATCAAAAAGACAGACATCTATAAGTTTATTGCAGAGTAAATAAATTTGTATTTAAAAAAGAAAATGTACGTAATATGCTTTCAAAAACTCAAATTCAAAGCACTTTATGGCTTGTATCATAATATTTTTCCATTATTCATTCAAAATACATATCTTTACGTTTGGTTTACATCTGTCATTATTTGCATAAACAAAACTTTCATGGATATTTAAATTTATCATTTTATAAACCAGTTTATACAAATCAAGAGAAATGCAACAAATTGCAAACTCATCGACTTCACCCAAACCGATTTTAAACACTGGAATGCTCTCCTGCTGTATTACGCTGACGTCCCCCAATTCAAAACCCTGGTCACGAGGTATTCGAGTGCTCCACTAATTGATAACAGAAAAGGTAAATTTCAAAGAGGCAGGGCGATTTTTTCCGCCAAGAAATTGGCCTTCCACTTCTCAGCAGCCCGTGTTTGTCCTCCTCTTAGGATCTTCATTGACGCTATTGATTTAAAAGAGAGGACATGTCTCCAGAGGACAGGTTGCCTCTTCGTTGGAAAATCAGTTTTATTCTGGAAACGTCGGAGGGATGATTTTCGGTATCTGCTTGTTGGATTGGGATGAAACAGTTTTCTTTCATGCAGGATTTGAATTTGGCGAAGCTCTAAAAGTAGAATATTTGGCGAATTTTTTGTATAGAAGGGCCATAAATTTTGTTAATAAATTATGATGTTTTTTATTGAAAAGCTGGATGAAAAATAATCTGTTACTGTTTACTGGATTTGAATTTGGCGCAGTTCTATGAGTAGAATATTTGGTGAATTTTTGTATAAAAGGATAATAAATTTTGTTAAAAACTAGGAAGCTTGTTATTAAAAATCTGTTCAGTTTGGATGAAAATAATCTGTTCTATTTGCTGGATTGGGATGAGAGAGTTCTCTTTTTGGATTTGAATTTGGCGAAGCTCTATAAGTAGAATATCTGGAGAATTTTTGTCTAAAAGGACAATAAATTTTGTTAATAAGCTAGGAAGTTTGTTATTGAAAAGTTGTTCAGTTTGGATGAAAAATAATTTATATCTATTTGCAGGATTGGGATGGGACAGTTTTCGTTCATGCATGATTTGAAGTTGGCGAAATTCTATGGAGAATTTTTGTATAGAAAGGCAATAAATTTCGTTAATAAATTATGAAGTTTGTTATTGAAAAGCTGTTCAATTTGAATGAAAAATAATCTACTACTATTTGCTGGATTGGGAGGAGACAGCTTGTTTTTCAAATATGATTTGTATTCGATGCAATCTTATGAATAGGATGTTTGGTAAATTTTTGTCTATAATACAAACAATACTTTTTTACACAAACTCTGATATTTTTTGTTGAAAAGCTGTTTATTTTGGTGGAAGAAGGATTTATGTTAATATTTAATTGATTGGGATGAGATAATTTACATTTAAGTGAGATTTGAACGTGATAGAGATTTATGGGCAGGATGTTGGTAAAATGCAAATGATGTTTTATTAAACTATAAAGCACTATAAAGCTTGTTATTGAAAGAAAGTTCAACGAAGTTGAATAGTGGTTATTACTACACTCATGTCCATAAATTAAGGATAATGAAGTTCAGGCAAAGAAAGAGACAGAAGCAAAACAAATTTGACTTATTTGTAAAGTCTATTTATTAAACAAAAGGTAAAGATAAAAAAGATGCTATATGTTTGACATAATTAATAAAAATTGCGATTTTTACTCCCTAGAGCAAATTTAAAAAAAGAACCTCTTTACAAAAAACAGCATAACATGGTTAGTATGATGGTTAATATGGAGTATGTCTCCCGGACGCTGCAATACAGGCCTTACAACGCCTAGGCATGCTGAGTATCAAATTATCAATCTGATCTTGGGGAATATTACACCACTCATAAAGCAATGTCCTCCGAAGTTCCGGTTGACAGGTGGGAGGGGGTTGACGGGCTGTAATTCGTCGGCCAAGCATATCCCACACATGCTCTATTGCATTCAAGTCCGGTGAGTATGCTGGCCAATCCATACGGGTGATATCCTCCAGTTGAAGGCATTCGTCTACAATGTTTGCACGGTGAGGACGGGCGTTGTCATCCATAAACAGAAATTCAGCACCCATGGCGCCCCGAAACAAACGTACATGTTGTTCCAGAATGACATCCCGATAGATGTGGCCTGTCATCGTTACACTCTGAACATGCAGGTCAGTTCCGGAACCAAGAATAATTCCTTCCCAAACGAGCCATCCTGCACCACCGTAACAGTGTCGTTCAATGGTGTTCTCTTGGTGATAACGGGTACCTGGCGCTCTCCATATGAAAGTCTGGCGAGAATCAGACTGCAAACTAAACCTGGAGTCGTCGGAAAACATCACACAAGACCACTGTTGCGGTGTACACAATGCATGCTCTCTACTCCAGGTTAATCGCAGGCGACAGTGAGTTGCGCTAAGTGGAACACATCTGACAGGCTTACGAGTATATAGACCAATGTGCCCTAAGCATCTGTACACGGTATGCCTTGAAACTGTCGTACCGGGAGCTGAAGAGAGCTGACGAAACAGGTCTGATGCTGTGCTCTGTCTGTTTCTTTTGGCAGTAACTGCTAAATACTGGTCCTCATTCGGCGTTGTAACTCGCGGGCGACCTGTGCTGTAACATCTACTCACATTACCATCATCTTTTAATCGTTGCCAAAGCCTGGAGATGACGCTCTGGGCGATTCCAAGTTCCTCGGATACTTCCAGCTGGGTACGTCCACATTTCAGTCGTCCGATAATTCTACCACGTAAAAAAATCATCCAAATGCTTCCTTTGTGCCATAACTATGCGGTTATTGCACTGAAAGGCTTTTAAAGCGCTTGTGAACAATTTTACTTCTTTGCCACCATTCCTTATATCCTTATATGCCACACTTCCTTATATATCCCCCTCTCTTACACTCTCGTCATTGTGACATACTATCCGCGCCATCTGGTGGTTTCCTGTAGTTTGCATATTCTTCTTCAAGATGTGTGTGATAATTCTACACGTGAAATTTTTATTTTAGAGGTTCTGCGTGATTCTGAATTATTCTTAATTTATGGACATGAGTGTATTTTGTTCTATTGAGAAGAAACAATTTTATTTCAAAGATATATTTGGTGGAGTTTTAAGAGTAGAATATTTGACAATTTTTGTCTTAAGGTTCATCAATTTAATTGAAATTGCATATTCTTTTAATTAAAAAAATTGTGGACATTAGTTAATAATATTCTAGACCAGGAATATACGTATCCTCAAAAAAGTATGATGTGCAAAGATAATATTTTTAAAAAGTATTTTACTTCATCAACATTTTATATCACTTTTTATTTGCTGTAGATTATTTAGTACAAATTTTTAGTAAGAATTAAATCGAACATAAAATACCATTAAAAGTATTTAGTTTAATGGAAATTAATTTAACTAAGTATGCAATGTTATTAAAGAAAGATTATGAGAACATTTTCTATTAATGGAGCATTGTTTGATAAGATCATTTACTACAGCAGGGAAATGTATTAAAGAAGAAAATAAAATGTAATATAAACAATAAAACAAATTTATTTTTGCAAGAAAACACTTGAAATAAAAATTTTATTTTCTACTTCTAATGAAATATATAACGTATTTTATGAAATTTTTCTTCAATACTATTTCAATTTAGGGAAATATATTTTAATTTTTTAAATATATCTCTACAGATAATAATATATAGTAAATATACATTTGAAAATATTTAAACACCCTCCTACTAAAATTTACTACAGATAATACTATTAATAAAAATTAAATGAAAAATTTTCCAATTTTTTATCTATTCTCCCTTTACATAATTAATATTCATTTGGGTTTATTTTAATATCAGAGAAAAAATATAGCACACAAATTTAGGAAAACCTCAAAAAATAGGAAAAAAAAAATATATTTCACATACACATTTTTTTTCTGAAAATATTGTCTTAATAAATATTTAGTTTTGTAACTTCCCTTTTCCAAATTTTCAAAATTGACATCGGCCAAATTGCATGTCAATATATTTAATAATTTAAAATTCCTTTTTTCCAATGATTATTTTAAATTAGTTTTTTACTTATTATGTAATTTCTTGTCAATGAACAATAATTGTAATTTTCGACGGTTAAAAAGTCGATCTGGTATAATTGACAACATCATTTAGTTGTCACTCTACGGTCATTTTCTATACACTTTAGGCTAATTAAATTAAACCTACAGTTTAAAGCTGATTCCAAACCACTATTGAAACTCCATGTCACCGCCATTATTCGAACCTGAAGCATGTGGTACGAGCAGCCCGAGCGCCAGCCAATTGAACATCAGGTTGCTACATCATCTTATAATCTATTTATGGTTTGTGACATTTGTATGTGTCAAATGGCTTTATTTGATTTTTCTATGCTTATGCAATTCTTTTTTTTTTCTTGAAATTAATCTTTAGCTATCACAACACTTTCTAAATTTAAAGAGCGTTTCTGATATCCAAATAACACCTTTTATAATACTGATGTATCTCAGTGTTATCAATTTTAAGTAAATATTGCCCCGGGAATCGCCTCCACAGATGGGTGGCCTGATATCCAATTGATTAGAGCTCTGGCCTTTGGTACCAGAGGCTTAAGGTTCGAATCATGGCGATGGCATGGATGTTTGTGAGTGGTTCGGAATCGACGTTAAACTGTAGTCTAATTAGCCTAAAGTATGCATAAAATGACCGTAGAGCTACAAACCAAACCTCCGGAGATGGTTTGCACTTTTCTTCCCTTTTCTGCTCTCTTTTACAAATGAGAGCTTTCGAGTCAGGCTATATTAATTCAAAAACTGAATGCACTATTCCTCATTCTTAACAGTGATAATTTTAGGCATTCATTTTTACCAATAAACAAATGACGCCTAACCTGTTATGACACAATGACCTGTAATCCCCATCAATAAGTCCTTCTTTTTTATGTAATCCATGGAATACAAGCATAGAAATACGATATGAAATTTGAATTTTTCTTTTACTTTTTCATTCATAATAATCTTCAACTGTATGCCTCCTGTAGATATATCCAACACAGAAATCCAGCTTAACCCAAAACAATCATCATCGCTAAAGATGAACGACGATTCCTCCAATGTGAGAAAAAAAGAAGAGAATCATCCCAGATATTTCGTAACTGGTTGATTCCTTCCTTTGAAATCATCTGGGCTGGGGCGGGGGGTGGCTCGGTTTCTATAGGTGTCCCATCCATCAGTGCCTTCCCCATTCTCTGCGGAGTCCCACGCCCATCCCGCCAAGAACAATGCCGTGAAAAGAGGGCCTGACCGCGGCATCACGCTTTTGTATCGCCCCCTCGCCAGTCCCACTTCATCATCCACCGGCTGCTGGCGGCAACCGGCTCTTTCACGTTTCTTCTGCGACTTCACTTTAAAATTCTTTTCCACTCCCACTACGATTCAAAGCAGTGGGGACCGATTCTCTCGTTCGGATGTAGGATTCAAATACAAAAAGATTGTGGGGAAAAAATTTCCAACAGCGTTGACAAAAGGGGTTGCTTTTTAATTTCGATAATGAATTGGTGGAGTTTGTACAGACGGGTATGTTTTGAGGTTGTTTGTAGTTACAAAATAGCGTTTTTTAATTTTTTGAATTGAGTTTTAAAAATGATTAATTGTTCGTATATTTTCCAAGAAGCTATAGATTCTGAAAGTAAATATAAATATTGTTTTGACACCATAAGTTTGGAATTATGAGATCATAATTATTATGATGATTCAATAAGACAGTGAAAGACACTAGAATAGTAGTTTTTAACATAGAGTCCATGGGGAAGTGACCATGCTTAATTCCATATCCTAATAATCCATACTTAAGGGATCTTCATAATCTTGGAAATAATGATTATTCTAATATTTCTAAGAATTCTATATTCTGAAAGCAATTATAGATAATACTTAAGTGTAGTAAGCTTTGTAATGAATTGGTGGAGTTTATACAGACGGGTATGCTCTGAAGTTGTTTATAGTTACAAAATATCATTTTTTGAAACGAATTTTAAAAATGATTAATTCTTCGTATATTTCCAAGAAGCTGTAGATTCTGAAAGTAAGTATACATATTGTTTTGACACCATAAGTTTTAAGAATATGAGAACTCAATAATTATGATGATTCAATAAGACACTGAAAGTTATTACAATAGTAGTTAACATAGGGAAAGAATCTATACTTAATTCCATATACTAATAATCCATACTTAAGGGATCTTCATAATCTTGGAAATAATGATTGTTCTAATATTACTAAGAGTTTTATATTCTGAAAGCAATTATATATAATACTTAAGGGCAGTGTGTTTTGCAGTGAAGTTAAATATATGACAAAAAGAAACTAAATTAAAGGTTTTAACAGTCCATGGATGCTTAAGTGTTTTTCAATTCATTGGATAGTGGGTTAAGCCCAATTAACCCACTACTCAGTGAAGTAAATTATAAGATGTTATTTTTATTCTGTTTCATAATTTAACAGTCCATGGATCCAAAAATGTCTTTGCAATCTTCAAAATTCTCCAAATATTTCTAAGAATTATTAGATTCTAAAAGCAAATACCTTAACCTATCGAGGTTATAATAACCCAATGAGGCTAAATATAGAACAATGAACAACTGGAATAATAGGTCTTTGTCCGCTCTATGTTTGTTTAAAAGGTCTTGGTAATCTTAGATATCTTCTTCTTGTAATTATGTTATTTTAATATATATATATGTATATAACTAGTTTAATTTTTTGTTACTTTTATATATGAAAGTTTCTGTGCCATCATCCTTAAAGAATGAAGTCTCTTTGCTTGAAAATTCTAATTTTTGCAAATGTATATTTATAGAACAAAGGAAATAATGGATTAGAGCCTGTCAACAAAATATATACGAGTATATGTTATATATATATATATATATATATATATATATATATATATATATATATATATATATATATATGTAATAACTTCTATCAGATGTTACAAATAATAAAAACTCAAACTTCAATGTGTGCTTTTCTGATCTAATTAAAATCAGATAATGCCATATTAGTTTTATGAAGTGAAGTTTTAATTAGTGAAGATTTTATTATCTGATAATGTTTCCAAATCATGAAGTAAAAAACTGATTCCAAAATAAGTATCATTTATCGATGATGATTTCATTAAAAATAATTTCAAAATTGTTAATATTTCTTGAATAAATGCTCTGAATTAAGATAAAATTCGTGGATGCAAGAATGTATCAGAAATTCGCATTATACTACATTGATATAGATAATTTCATATTTGCGAAGATCAAATTATTTTTGTTTTGCTAATTATTTCCCATAGTTGTGTCACAAATATTAATTCATTACTTAATTAATTAAATTTCACATTGCTAAATCTATAAACAGTTTGGAGACATTCCTTTTATTTTTTTCGTAACTAATCTATTTAAAATGTAGTTCTGGATCAATGAATATAAGAAAAGTTACTAAATAAATAGCAAAGTATATACTGACTTTTATCATTAATAATTTTTTCTGTAAGGAAAAAAATCCAACCGTCAACAATTTTATTTCTTGATAAAGGAATTTATTTTAAAATAAATTTCATATATTTTTTTTTTTTTTTTTTACGTTAAGTGTATACAATTTTGCTTACAAAGGAAAAACCGATCATCTTAAAACATGAATAGTATACTAACAATATGTTATAACTATTTAAAGTATATCGTTAAAAAAGACAAAAAAGAGTGTCGTCTGGCTCCCCCAGACTGCTTTCTAAGCACTAGTTAGCCCAGCCAACTGTTTGATCCTGAAAAGAGATAGAGGGGGGAGGCAAGTTCGTGCTTAATTGGAACTGCAGCTCTACCCTACCCTTATAGATCCCCGGGGTGGTATTCAGCTAAACAAAGGG
Source organism: Caerostris darwini (assembly GCA_021605075.1). NCBI lineage: Eukaryota > Metazoa > Arthropoda > Arachnida > Araneae > Araneidae > Caerostris > Caerostris darwini. The sequence goes on from BPLQ01008573.1 coordinate 441,481, forward strand.
ATGAAGAGAAGGAGGGGGGACTATAAGTTTGCGCTCTATTTTTTGTTCGAAAAGGAACCACACAAAACCCTCGTTCAGGCTTTTTCATTATTACACTGAACTAGAGATGAGTTGCCATCGTCATGAACGCACTTCGTTATCAAATTCAACATATCCGATTCCGTTCAGCAAGATACTGATACCAATCTTTTTAAAATAAGCGATTGTACCACATGCACTGATAGAATGATTCATTATCTTTTTTTTATACATTACGCGGATATGGCCCCTATCTAATTGGGAATATGATACTAAATGGCAACCGCTGGCATCCGGTTGTGTTGCGCTGGGGAAAAAAAAAGGACATGCAGTACACATTAATGAATGTTCGTTAAAAGTGTACTGTATCACCCTTCGAAAAATATTTAAAAAATGAATAATAATGGATAGTATTTAAGTATATTATTTATAGGGATATTTTTCTAAAAATTTAATAAAGGGTGTTTCATTTGAGGTCATTCATCATCAGGATAGGGCCTGATAGCTAATTAGCTAGCACTCTGGCCCTTGGCCCCACAAGCTTCAGGTTCGATTACTTGCAGTGGCATGAACAGTAGGTCCCAGTCTAATTATCTTAAAGTGAGCAAAAAGTGACCTCAGATCTACTAGCCAAACCAAATCGTAACCATCATCAGGACGGTATTTATACAGTAGATTCAGAGTTATCCAAGGGGCAGACATTGGCATGCTGCTATACTGTATAAGCATTTATCCTTTCTGCAGCAAATAAAATAATAATAATAGACAGTTTCCAAAATAGACAATAGTTTCAAATTTATAACATATAACTATTTATGTTTTACATAACCTGCGTTTTTCTGATACTGATTCTGAAGAACAATTTAAAATAAAGCATTTATTGCAACAAAAACCTGAAGAAATTTACATAAATATTTGATAATTTATAAGAATTTTTTACAATAACGAAAATTACTGAAAAATTTGAATCTCCATGTGTACATTAAAATTATAAATTTTTATCAACAGATCCCAAAAACTGTTACTATGAAAGATTTCTGCTGTTAACATCATTTATATAAGTTAATGAAATATTAATTATAATTGATTTGCAGCAGCTAATGAATAAAGCTTTGAATTTAAAAACTAAAGAAGCTTGCTTAAAGACATGATGAGCGATGTCAAATAATAATAGATTAAAAATCATATTTTATGCTTTTTAAAAAGATAATGGAAATTTTTTTCATCTAAAGATGGGTTCTCTCGGAGCTTTACACATTTCATATATTTAAAGCATATATTTTACAAAGAAAAAAAAAAAAAAAGGTAGTTCCTCATATAATTTTTACTCAATCAAAAACTTTGTGTAAGCCAAATTAGTCATAAAAAATATTAAAATTATTTTAAAAACCTGAAATTTTATATCATTAATACTTGATTTATCATTAAAATGATAAATCAAGCTTGATTTATCATTAAAATTGACTAATGGTATTGATTGAAATCAATTTACATTTGTACATGCACATTTGGTTACTTTGAAGATCATAAACGAGGGATTTCCATTATAATTTGCATTTTCTCTAACGTATTATTTTAAAGTCGATTTTCTGAAAGTCCTCTATTGCAAAACCTTTGTTTTTTGGCTTTTTATCTTCTTTATAAAGAATTATCTCAGTTTTGGTCTACAATTAACAAAAAAACCAGTTTTATTTTTGCTGGATATTTCAAAACTGAAGTGAAATGAATTGATGATAACATTGAAATGGTTCTTTTACGCATGACGCCGATCCATTTCTGCGGGCATTTTTACTCCGAGTTAGCTGATCAAAGATCAGCATGAGCACGTCGTCGGAGGGTGATAGACACCAGGGGGTTAAAGAGGTACCCCTCCCCTTTGGTTCTCCAAACACCCACTGAGCCACTTGTGTCGCTGTGAATAGCCCATGGGGGGTCACGTGTCACATGCGTGTGTGTTTCTGTTGGTTTCAAGTGCTTCGTTTTGTACCGACGATATGCTTTAGGTAGGCAAACTACTTCTACTGCAGAATGACTCATTAGGTTGTACGTCCTAGAAAAAAAAATTGGTAATTTGTTTTGGGATTGAAAAATAAATTGCTGCAGATAATGGGGTAGATTTGAAGCTTCTGATGATAACAATTGGGATTTAGATAGATTTTTGAAAGAGGGTAGGGATTTTTTTTTCCAAAAGGGGTTTTAGAATATTGAACATGTTTGAAAAAAATTATAAGTTAAAACATTTTGAATAGAATTATTAACATATTTTTTTGGAATCTAAGATAAAATTTTGTACAGAAAATAAAATTTCATTTACTCTTAATTCATACACAAATCTAACTAAATACTTCTATTGAAAAAGGTAATGTACTGAAAAAAAGGGATATTATAAATTTTATATGATTAGTTTGCATCGGTTAAGGTCGGGGTCGCTTAGACCAATGGTGACCAATGGTGGATGGTGACCAATGGTTTCCAATCAAATGGTACAAAAATTAACAACCGATGCCTAATTAAAAACTGGTTTATTCAGTTAATGGGCAAGTTAAATCTTTACATATACATCCTTTGCCCTTTCACTGAATTGCGGAAGAGTAAGAGGAATGCCCTTTCGTTGGAGTTGAGGAGGATGGTAAGTGGATGAAAAATTCCAGACTCCACGCTTGGTAGTACTTAACTAAAATCGTGATAGCAAATCACGGTTGCATTGTAGTACACTCTCCATGGTGCAGGCTGAATAATGTTGAATGTGTTACATCTCTGTTGTTATAATGGAAACAGATTTAAGTAAAGATGCCTAGCAAGCAAAACTCACAAAAGTTTGAATCTGTATATTATTTATATAAAAAAAATGCCATTTTTAACGCTCTTTATTGATGACAAAACATTTGTTATTGTTTATTTTGTATTATTCTTTTATTTCAAAGTATTATTTATGGTTACATCATATTAAAGATGAATTGATAATATCATATCTACTAAGATATCTAATTTTTCTTCACTTTCTTTGAAAAAAATGACTATTCCATTCACAACAGACATTCATCGGGACAATTGATATCCACCTAATCAATCACTTTAGTCTACACCCTGATGCATCAAGTCAAAACAAAATGAAAATTCACCCACACAGCTTGCATGTATACATCACGCATCGCCGTAACAGATTGCACACAAAACAAAGACATGGACAAACGCCCACACAAAACCCAATGGTTCATCGACGACGTATTCCACCCCTGTTCGACCATGCATCATGAGGTCCAGCTAATCTATGTCCTCATAAAATCGTTTGATGGAAAACCGATTTCAGCCACCCCATTCATCATCCACCGGTAAATATTTAGAGGTATCCAAGATCTTGAAACCTCTGCGAGGGTCAAACGATAAATCAGGGCCCCGCGCTTTCCCTGTACCTATTAATCATTGGTAAAATATATGCATCGGCCCGAATTGATTCCTTAACATAGGGGAGGAGGGTGGTTAGTTCGAAGAGTTTTCTGCAACCAACGCCAATAGCAGAGTGCAACGTAAATCAAATTTGGTGTAGGTTACTGAACCGGAAGTTGCCTTCCAACACCCTGTGAAATCTTTTGGCTTTTTGAAGTGGATTAATTATTGTGGTGTTACTGTGGGGTGATACTGTGGCACAGAATATCCAGGTTTCCGGATTGATTCAATGTAGTGCTTTGCATGTTTGTTTTGATGCTCTAAATCCAGAGTTTGAGAGAAATCGAACAAAATGTATCTGAAGATTGTGAAATATGAACCGTTTGTTTATAGTAAAGAAATGTGACGCTAGATCTGGCATGAGTTTCATGATATTTTTTTTGATATATGGAAAGTAATTTCGTTTATTTCTGTATGATATTTGACCTAAATAGATTTATATGATGAGATAAACTAATATTTTGTAAACATATTCTTTATTTAAGAATGTTGATGATTGCTTTAAAATATAATTTTGAAATTGATAAATAAATATTTATAGAAGAGAGTAACTAAACACTTTTAGCAATTGCTGGAAATTAATATTTATTTTCGAAATAAAGAAATGAAACTGAATTCAAATTAAGAATTATTTGTTTATTATACAAGTATTTCGTACCATTAACATGATTAGTGTTTTAAAACGAGTTGTAATATTTAGTTAGATTTAATTAGATGTGATATAAAATATAATTTTTCTATCTAAATTGTTTAAATGATTTATTTTTATTACAATGAACATGCTTTTTAAATTTACACAAAGCTTAACTCTAAGACGACGTACCTCTATAATATATAGTCCTTATCTTACATACTAAGACTATATATACCTCTATATACAATAGCATCTATAATATATAGTCCTAATTTATATACTAAGAGACAATATCAGACAATAAGAGACTCTATATACCAGATACATTAACAAATTACACGTAACAAAATAATTTTCGTTTTCTGACTCTTTTAGAAGGACAAAAAGCAAAACACTTGTTAGATTTACCTTAATAAATTAATATTATGGCAATTTATGAATTATTGTACTATCAGTATTATAAAAATTGCAGATTTAAATTATTATGTACTTGTTTTCAATATTTATCATAAACTATTTAATTTTTGATAAATCAATAATATTTTTATTATACTTTGTACGTATTCTTTTTTTAATGTCTTTGTTGGTCATTTCTAATATTGCACTATTATCTATAAGGCTTAAATTTTAATTTTTCCCTTCTAAATTACTTTTATTTATTGAATCATGTTTTTTATTTTGCTACAACTGAACAAATGAAATATTTAATTATAAATAAATGAAATTCTTTGTTCTTACTATGTTTATATTTTATAAATAACAAAATAAATAAATAACTAAATAAACAAAAAAATATTTTATTGATTAAACTGATTTATTTTTCTTATGAATTGACTTCTCATCAAATAATTTTATTATCCCAATCTTATTAATGTTACTAAAAAACCTATTATACAATTAAGATACAGTGTTTTAATAAACCATTAATAAGGAATTAATTAAGATTGTTTATAAAATTTTTCATAATTTAATTAAAACATAATTGAAATATAGCAAAGTATTTAACAAAAATTATCTAAAATTCCATTTTTATCAATATTTTATAACACTTCACATAAGTTGTAGCAATTATTGGTTTTATACAAAAGATAAAAAGTAATCATGCAAGGATTGAAGAAAAAAACCCAATAATCACGTTGATTCCGATTTCGCTTTTTTAATTTCTTATCAAAAAGGTTATAATTTCAAATTTCTACAATCCAAGATCATCAGATTCAAAACTCTTTTATCTTCAACATTCCTGTAAGGTTTTTTCCCCTGCTGAGCAGTTCCATTGTATCTGAACATTTAATACTTTTACAGTTCATCTTCCCTTTTCGCTCTTATTATATTACATTCCCTTCCAATTTTTACTTTTCTTGTTCTCTTTATTTCATTGCTCATAAGATTTCATATCTCAGGCTTGTTGGTCTCAATATAATCACGAAGCTTTCTCTACCCCTCTATCTTCCTTTTTCCTGCACGACACAGGAGATATGCGGGAATATCATCAAGCAGAGATTACGGGCGAGCTTTGTACTTAAGCTAATGGTGGGGGGAGGGTTCTCTACGCCTGAATATAACTCTTTTTTTTCTTTCCTTTTTCTTTTTTGTGAGTTTTGTTCTTTTTTAAAAAGGGGTGGGGAAAAAGGAACGGAGAAGATATGCTTATGAATGATAAAATGATGGGAGAAAAATAAGTCCCTTCTAAACGATATGTGATCTAATATGTGCTGGTTACACCATGCCAAAAATTTGCTAAAGAGGTTCCGAATTGAAGGGACTGTTTTCACATTTAAAGGATTCTTTTGGAAGGGAAATATTTTGAATAGACTCTGAAGTTGAAGGAATACCATTTTTCAAAATAAGGTTATTCTTCATAGTAACAGAATAGCTAAAGTAACCTTATCGTATAAAGTGTTGTTTAACTACATGGATATAATATATATATATTAAGTAAAATATTTAAGAACTATGAATTCATTAAATTGTAAAACTTATTTCATTTAGTTGTAAGTTATTCGTTTACTTTTATGCACATGTTGTAATCCTTATTTCAGGGTAAGAAAAAGATAATAAATAGACAATATAAATTTGAAATTGAATAAATTTGAAATTTGGAATTGAATATTTTCACATTTAAAGGATTCTTTTGGGAGGGAAATATTTTGAATAGATTTTGAAGTTGAAGGAACACAATTTTTCAAAATAAGGGAACTCTTCGTAGTAAAAGCATTGTGAAACCAATCTAATCAGATAAAAGGATGTTTAATATATTAAAATAATATATAAATATTTTATGAAAAATATTTAAGTAACATTAGAATCGTTTCAAAACCGTATCTTCATTTATGTTGCTGATTATGTATCACTTTGGTCAGTCGTAAATCCAGATATGAAAGATTTGGTACGGTTTGTCCCTCTACTGTCATTTTGTGCACACTTTAGGCTAATTAGACCGGGACTTACAGTTTAACGTGGATTCTGAACCATCAAAAAATGTCCATACCACCTCCAGGATTCGAACCTGTGGTACTAAAGGCTAGAGCGCTAGCCAATTGGCCATCAGATCGCATGCAATATTAGAGAGTTTAAAGATACATAATATGGAATGGGGGGGGTGCGTAATTTAATATCTCAAATATTTTAGTACATCTTAATAGCTGAAGTATATTATTATACATAAATTAATTGCATTTGCTTTTGATATAAAATCTATCAATCTTCAATAATACATTTGAGTTTAAATTGTAAAATAAATATTTGTGTTTTTTTATGACATTATATTTCTTAACAGTATATTTCGAATGAATGCTGGTTTCAACTACAGCTTTAAAACATTATTTAAAAACAGGATTTTTTTTTGAGAATTATAACAATGTAAGAATAATAGTTAATTTAGAATAGAAATAATAGCTAATTTTTATAATAATTAATTAGAGAAAAAGCTAATTCTAATTGCTAATATAGAATTAAATAATATCAAATTTTTAAAAATTGCTTTTACTACTCTGGTACTATCCATACTTTGGTGCATCCTGATATAGGCAATAATTATGTACACAGCATTACTCCAATGACAAAAATGTTTCAGCTTTTATAGTTAAAAATAAAAATCTGAAAGAAAAAGAATAAATTAGAAATTCTCCGAACAATACTATTTTGCAATTTTTTAATTTTAATTGAATTTGCAAAATAAAAACCATCTGTCGAATGTCTGAAAAATATCTGCACATTGTATTTTATAAAACACTGCGTTTAAAGCATTTCAAAAATACATTTTCATTCATATCTTGATTGAAAATCCCTAAAACTCATTATTTTCCTTAAAAATTTGATGCCAGTCCCCCATAACAATATGCAATCCCAATGACTGGAAAGATTAAGGTGGATTGCAAGACCCATTAAATGGAGAAGAAATAACCGGATTATTTATGAAGTAGATCTAAGACAGAGGGAAAAAAGGAAAAAGACCAGGTACATAATTACACGCACTCTAGATAAAAGAACTATTTGTAGGGAAAAAATATTGCTTTCTTCCCTTTCTAAAAGGGAAAAAATCATTGAGATACCTTTTTTTTAAGTGAAGAAACATTAAAACCCTATCCGATAGAGGGCCCTCTCATTAGAACACTTTATCTATGATTCTTTTGTTAGAGTACGAAATGTTATCGGTTTCGAATATTAAGATGATTTTAAAAAATTATTCACAAAATAAAATTTCTAATATTTAAAATCGAGTTCAAACAAAAATAAAATGAATAAAAACTTGAATTTAATTACATTGAATATTTTTTAACCTTCTTTTAAATATTATCCAATAGAAATATTTAAAATATATTTTTTTATATTTATGTTGTAAAAAAAACTATTGCGCCCATATGTATTTTATCAGTTAGTACTGTAACTAAGCTATTAATACCGTACCCACCACCGATATGTATTTTTAGCAATTAATACTGTAATTATCCTTTTATATTTAAAAAATTAACGAAAATAAAAAAATTATGTTGATAAAAACATTTTTAAAAAATTATAAATGTAAGTTCTTACTAAGTTTTAATAAAGAAATCTGCATTAAAAACTTTTTGTACAGTCAAGAATTTAAGTCTAAATTAAAAATATTTCAGTCTTAATAATCAACACAAATTTAATCAAATTTCAAGGACATGTAGATTATAAAGAAACTACTAATATTTATAAATACTACAAATATACTTTAAAATTTAATTCAGTTTTTCAAATACTACTAAATTTTACCAATTTATAAATAATATTTTTAAATAAAAATAATATTTTAATTAACTTACATGCTAATTTGTTAAATTATTGTTTCTAAAATATCTCTGAACTCTTGCTAACTAATGATATTAAGGTATATTTGATTTAAGAGATTAAAAAACTAAATAACAAAACTTAAAATATATTTAAGGAAACTGAAATAATTTAAGATAAATTTTCAACAACTTTTTGTTCAAAATTATTTTCACTATTAATAAAATAATTTTTCCCTGAAAAAATTCATTTTATTTCAAAACTTGTATTTAATTTTGAAGTTATAACACAATTTAATAATAATAAAATATATTAAATTATTTATTAGAAAAGGTAAATAGTCTATAAAATGCCCTTTACAGTTTAATAAACATTTACATTTCATGTTTTACAAATACTACATACATACAAATATACTTAAATACAAATATTTACATACCTACATACAAATATACGTACTTACTAATATACTTAAATACAAATATACTTAAATACAAATACTTAAATACCTACTTACAAATATACTTCCATACAAATATACTTAAATATAACTACTTACATACCTACGTTATGAAAGGCATACAAAATTCATAACTTTATATAAAGAAACATATGTAAAGTAGGACATATACATGTTTAATAATAATTTTATGTTATACGTTTCAGCCAATAAGATATTTACAACCTGACAGATATTTTTATATAAATATTTTCTTCAAATCTTCGAATAGTTTTCGTTTAACCACAAATTTTAACGATATTTGGTTCCTTAACTGTTAAAATTGATAGCACAAAAACAATTTAATTATTACTAATACCATATCTTATTCATTGAGGTATATATTGTTATTAGCATTAACAAGATATTAGCAATCCAATATATAAGTTATTGAAGGTGGAAAATATTAATAATGGATCACAGCATATTGAGAGCAATATTTAATTCCCTCACCCCAATATCAATTTATTAATAACAAGAAAAACATTATGCTATAAAAAATTACATTACCAGCACTGTTCCGGCACTAACACCTTTTATTTTATTCCTGATGTGCACGAGATTCCCTTGGGGGTTAAGCCACGGGCAAGCGTCCATTTTTTTTACCACGGAATTCATTGCTGGATGGACACGTTAATTCATTTTTTTTCCCTTGGTGTGTAGAAGAAGGAAGCGTCCATCACCCAGCTGTTGAGAGGTAGCCAAAACATGGAGGTGAAACATGTCACTGAGTGTTATTTAACAGACACCTAACGTGACGAGTTGGCATTCATCTTACGCTTGATGACAGATTGCTTTGTCCTGATTTAAGGAACGCATTCGGCGTCATAAATGTCAGCCTGACAAATAAAGATGATGTAGGTCGCCGATTGGGATTGGAGATTATGCCATAAAATGGCAGTCAATGTATAAGAAAACTCCTAAAGTAAAAAATAAACTTAACTGTGCTAGGATAACTTAAAAGTCGAAAAAAAATTATCAACATCATAACATTTAAATCAAATACAATGGCAAATTACATATGCATGTGGATGTAATAAAATAAATAACATTTAAATATAATAATAAAATAAGTAATTATAATAATCAATAATGATATTAATGATAATGAGAATAAATAATAGTATAAAATAAATAGTGATAAGCTATTAATTCGTGTCAGCTATTATTAACATCTTATGTCAAGATTAAGAACTAATTTATCTCTTGATGTGGATTACATATTTATCTACATTGTTTCTAAATGTAAGAAATATTACATTAAAATTTAAAACGTCTATGCACGTTAGTTATATGGTGCATCTACATGCTTCTATTAAAGGCCATTTTTCATCAATATTATTAAAAATCAAATAAATTATACTTCAAAAGATATCTTGTATCCTATTTAAATTTCTGAGCTAAATATAGTATTGCCCTAGGCATGATTATTGTAGTACGAAAAGTAAAAAAAAAAAAAAATGAAATTTTTTTTTATTTCTTTATTTTTTTAAAAAATAAAGCAAAAATTTAAGAAATATTTATAATTACAAAATATCCGTGAATAGATACGTGTGGATATGTAAAAGATGTAAGTATGTAAATAAAAATACATAAATATGTCAAATAATTTAATATGTAAATATGTAAAACAAATAAATATGTAAAAAATATGTAAATATATGGATATAAGAAAATGCATGGATATGTATGTGCTCATTAAATAAGAAAATAAAATATGATGATGAAAGTACTTGTTCTTCTATATAGATACAATCATATACTTCTTCTTCTCTATACAGATACAATCATATACTTTTACTGAATTAACAGGGAATTTTTATCAGTAGAAAAAGCATGATAAAATTTTCATAAATTAAAAGGAATAAAAATTTTCATCCCAAAGGGGGAAGAAGGGAAATGAAATTTTATTTACACATAGCGATAATTTAGGAAATTAATATTTATATTTAAAGACAATCCATAAAAATATGTGGATAAGTATGTGATCATTAAATAAAAAAATAAACTGTATCTCTAAATCGAAAAAACTACATGGTACAATAGTGTTCTAGGTATTGTATATATTTATCAACAATAAAACATAATACAAAAATTCATCTATAAAAAAAAGGAGAAGATCTATTCTAGAACTAGAATTTTTATTAGTAGAAAATACATGATAAAATTTTCATAAATTAAAAAGAACAAAAATTTTCATCCCAAAGGGGAAAAAAGTGAACTGAAATTTTATTTACAAATAGCAAACATTTACGAAATCAGCGCTTATATTTAAAAATAATCCATAAAAAATGTATGGATATGCATGTGGTCATTAAATAAGAAAATAAACTGTATCTCTAAATCCAACAAACTACATGGTATACGACTTTTACTTTAAGTATTGTACATATTTATCAACAATAAAACATGACAAACAAATTCATCTATTAAAAAAAGAGAAGATCTATTCTAGAATAAAATAACTTTTTAACGAAATAATAAACTTTTTTTTTCTATTTCAAAATAAATGAATCTGCAAAAGATGAATTGAAAATTCTATAATTTAAAAAAAATTATTTAATATTATAGATAGATCTTTTCATTCATATTTTAAACATCTATTGGATTATTATCATGGAGGCCAATAAATCCATTTTCTACCTTGGCCATCTCTTAAATAACACCACTTTAATCTCGCATGATAACACATGAAGATTATTATAGATACCCTGTTACAATCACTCATGCCCTCTGCTTAGTTTGTGACACACCAGCAGTTTCGTGACCAAATCCTTCTATAAATAGTCACACGCTGCTTTTTCGAGCAAGTTCTTCTTCATCCTCATGTAAGATAATTGAAGAATTCAGATTTCATCTTCCCCAAAAAATATCCTCTGAAGGGTAAAAACGTCACGCAATATCAAGATGGATTTGGCCCGGTATCAATTTTATTAGTTTAATCATAAATTAAAGCACCTAAAAGTCGTTTTCCCAAGATGCTCTTTTCCCATCAATAATGGAAAAAGATTTTTCAAAATTCGGTTTTTGTACGTAACCTCTTAACCCGGAATAGTAATTTTTATTTGAATTTTTAATGGTCTTTGCGTGTAACCTATTTTGGTTCCTTGCAGCACTGGAAATTGAAGAAATAATTTATTAGAAGTTCGTCCTAATGTGACTTGGAAAAAAAAAACTATATCGAGTTGTGTAATAAGGATTTGAAAAAGTAATTAAAAATTTTGAAATATTGAATAAGTAAGGAAGTAATTGAATATTTCGCTTAAAAGTAATTGACAACTGTAATTAAATATTTGATGGTTTTATGTTTTAAGATTCTTTTTAAGTATTTTATTAAGTAACCACTCTTGGAACAAGGATTGCATAACTTACAAGAAGCTGTTAAGGCAAACTTCCTTTTAGTAATGTCTTCCTTTAAGGATGCAAAGTACGATGACTGCTACGAAAAACGATTAGAGTCAGTGAAGATATAACAAAGAATCCCATAATTGTAGTCATTTCCATGTGTTGTAGTTGAGCTCTCATTCAACATCTAGCCAGATTAACATTGGCCATCGAATATTTACAGATAAAATATGGCTATCTCGAAATTTCACTAAGCAGTTTCAACGGGTTACAGACACTTTTAAAGCACGTTGCTGTTCACTAGTTTAATGACGTTAAACGACCAAAGCTGTACTTGTTTACCTACTATATCAATAGTACTTGTTTACCTACTATATCAATAGTACTTGTTTACCTACTATATCAATAGTACTTGTTTACCTACTATATCAATAGTACTTGTTTACCTACTATATCAATAGTACTTGTTTACCTACTATATCAATAGTACTTGTTTACCTACTATAAAGCAATACTATAATGAAGTATTGCTTTTTATACAAAAAACATTCTTTTTGAAAATTTACAATTTTTGTTAATGTAATTCTGAAATTCTCAGATTTTGGAAAACCAGTGTAATTACCAGAGATTACGTACAAAGCCAATTTGGTTTTTGTACGCAACCTCTTAACCCGGAATAGTAATTTTTATTTGAATTTTTAATGGTCTTTGCGTGTAACCTATTTTGGTTCCTTGCAGCACTGGAAATTGAAGAAATAATTTATTAGAAGTTCGTCCTAATGTGACTTGGGAAAAAAAAACTATATCGAGTTGTGTAATAAGGATTTGAAAAATGTAATTCAAAATTTTGAAGGATTGAATAACTAAGGAAGTAATTGAATATTTCGCTTAAAAGTAATTGACAACTGTCATTAAATATTTGATGGTTTTACATTTTAAGATTCTTTTTAAGAATCTTATTAAGTAACCACTCTAAGAACAAGGATTGCATAACTTACAAGAAGCAGTTAAGGCAAGCTTCCTTTTAGTAATGTCTTCCTTTAAGGATGCAAAGTACGATGACTGCTATGGAAAATGATTAGAGTCAGTGAAGATGTAACAAAGAGTCTCGTAATTGTAGTCATTTCCATGCGTTGTGGTTGAACTCGCATTCAAGATCTACTAAGATTGCCACTGACTATCGAATATTTATATCTAAAGCAGGGCTATCTCGAAATTCATTACGCAGTTTCAACTTACAGGAGCAACAGACATTTTTAAAGCATGTTTCTGGTCACTTGTTTAGTAAAGTTAAACGTTAACGTTCTGGTCTATTGTTTAGCTTTACTTGTTTGCATATTTAACTGTAATGAAGAATTGCTTTCAATGTATGAAATATTTTGTTTGAAATTATATTTATTTTTGGTAATGTAACTCTCAAATTCTTTGCTTTTCTATGATTTTTGACAACCAATTTTGTTATAATTTTCGCTACTTAAAATGTTTTTGGTATTAAAAGTTTCTTAATGTGAAATGAAGAAAACCCTCCATACATGCAGAAGAATTTGCGTATCTCAGAAAAATGAAATAAAAATATGTGATTTCTTGGAATTACATATTTTTCATATTCATATTTAAAACATGACTATCTCGAAATTTTACTAAGCAGATTCTATTTACAGTAGCTACAGATACTCTTAATGTGTGTTTCTGGTCACTTGCTTAATGACGTTAAACGATAAAAACTGCACTTATTTGCCTAAGATGCTGTAATGAAGCCTTGATTTTTATGAATACAACATTTGTTTTGAAAATTTACTTATTTTTGGTAGTATTAATTCTCTGATTGCTTTTTGATTTTTCATTGTAATTCTCAAATTCTCTGGTTGATTTTTCATTGTAATTCTCAAATTCTCTAATTGATATTTTCATTGTCATTCTCAATTAATGTCAATCTCGAATTCTCTGATTGTTTTAATTCATTTTTTCATTGTCATTCTCAATTAAGGCCATTCCCGAATTCCCTTATTGTTTTTTGATTTTTCATTGTCATTCTCAAATTCTCTGATTGATTTTTGATTTTTCAAAACCGGTTTAGTATTAATTTTTGCCACTTATAATCATTGACACAAGAATACGCTGCATATCTATGGAAAGATCTGTGTGGTCCGACTCGTGGCTCAGTTGCAACGTGCGTCGCTGGTGAGCATTAGAATAAAAGTTCAATCCGCTGACGGCTTTGTTGTAGACATTGTTTTAGAAAACGAGGAGTCTCAATGCTGTTTGTGATTTTCAGCATCTTACCTCTTCAGTTGAACTAACTGGTGAGAGTTTTTGGGTTCTCTCCCATTCGATATGCAAATTCGGGGTAGTTCCTCTAAGCGTCATCTTGGAAGGGACTGCCCTATTTCTTCAGAGACACGGAGCCAAGTCAGACATCTACCTACGGTTGCTCCATCACAAGAGAATCTGCCCCCCCTTTCCCTCATTTCAGGATTACTCATGGCATATCCGTCCTGTACTGCAGAACATTGATGATAAGACACAACAACAGACGCAAAAATCTGCGTATCGATGAAAAACGAAGTAAAGATATGTGATTTCATGAAATTACATATTTTTTAAATCGTTCCCATTTTAATTTTTTATACGCTTTCCCCTATCGACCAGCAACATTGATACCTGGAATCTGCCAGTATGTTAATGAGAGATTAAGATATTCTGCCCCATTCCTCCCGCAGACCTCTTAAATTATTTAAGGAGGACAATTGATAGCCAGGAATTGGTCTATTTGGAATGTCTCAAACATATTATATTGAGGTTCATATCAGGAGAACATGTTGGACAAACAATTCATATGATTCCTTTGTCGTTGTCTTCAATCAGCCATATAAGAAGTTTCCAGAATTTATAGTCCATTAAAATAAATTCATTTTCGATTGCAGCAGCCTAATGGACTACAAAAGGTTTTAAACTCTCATTTCTATATTGCTAAACCACTAGAAACCGATTACTAAATAAATGGAGCCAGTTCTATATTCGAACGTTTTAAAAAAGTCAAAATTAACATTTGTCTTTTTCTTTTTTTAATTTTGAAGAAGGATCTTTTATATATTTATATTTTATAAAACAACTTAAAATATCTTTTAATTGTTTTGAGAAGCGTAATAATTCTATCACGTTTTAACAAGGAAAAGTGAATACGGAGTAGTGGCTTAGCAGAAAAAAAAGGAATTTTTAAAATTTCTTCATAAACCTTTTTTACAAAAATACAATAGCAATTTAGTAGTTACCATGATTCTATCAATTTTAAAAACTTGAAATTATTTTAACATTTTATATTTTTTGAATAGAAACTACACACAATTTTTATTAATATATGTAAAATTTCCTTTTTTTTCTCTCTTTTAATGAATAATTTTCTGAAGTAATTTATAAAAAACAACATAAAAGCAAGAAAACTTTTTAAAAAACTGCGTAAATTGGCATCAGTTAATAAAAATAAATAATATGTAACAATTTTAAATACTATTATATGTAAACACATATTTTGTAGTTATGCAAAGGCATTTTTTAAAATAAAATTTAAATAGTTATTTAAATTTTATTATTAATTAAAAGTATTTTAATTTAGTTTATTGCAATTCCTTAATTAAATAAAATAACTTTTATGCAATGAAAACAATTCAAAATAAATTAAAAACATATTGATAACAAATTAACCAACCATATATTGGTGTGTCAAGAAAAAAAAATTATTTTACAATTGAGAATCATATATTTCAGGTAAGAATATAATCCGAATAATATAAACAAATTATGCAAAAAAGTTGTTTAAATTATTAGCTCTGTAAACACATCACAGTTAAATTTTGCAGACAGTTTATGATACTCAATAGGAAAATAAAATTCGGCTGAGTTTGAAAGCGAAATATTAGCTTTTACAATATTCTGAATTTTAGTTCAACTTTTTTTGTTTTATTTTTGTGTACCAATTTTGAATTTAATAAAAAGATTCGATTTTCTAAATTTAAAATTGCTATATTAATAATAAAATAATTATCTGCCCAAAATAAGGAATTAAAATATAATAATATTAATATAAAGGTGAATTATAATATATATATGTATATATATATATATATATATATAAATATATAATATAAATATCAAATTATGTAGAATTATGTTAATTTGAGGACAATATTAGAAAAAAATTGTAAATTATTTTGATGAAAAATAGTTGACTTTCAAGAAAAAGCTGCTCTAAAAGTCAACCTCTTAATTAAGTTAGATCATTAACATAATCGAATTAATATCGTAAATTGTTTTGATGGAAAATAGTAGACTTGCAAGAAAAATCTGCTTTAATAGTCAACTTTTAAATTAAGTTAGAGCATTGATATTACCAAATTAGTTTAAAAGAATTAATTATATTATACATAATAAACTAAATTAATTATATTATAAAGATTTATTTTATCAAGCACATTACATCTCACATTTTTAATCGATTTAAACATAGTACAAATATTCCAAAATAAGTAAATGAAAATAGAGTGTCAATAATATAAGAGACGAATCAACAAAATCAAGTATCAAATGATAAAGTATTACTTTTTGTAAAAATCGAAATGAAAAATTTTTAAATAGAATTTATAGAGTAAATAACATTAAAAATACTAAAATTTAGTTAGAGGTAAATTAGGTACTAAAAATACTTAAGGGTAAATAGGGTACTTATAAATTTACTTATTTACTTAAATTTAATTAATTTACTAAAGTGTACTTAGTTACTTTAATACTAAGATTTACTTAATTTAGTAAAGGAAATTTTAGAAATTCAGTGTAAAAACTAATAATTATTATTAAAACTACATAACATGAAAAATGTATAAAAATAAACAATAAGATTTATTAAACAAACATTAATGAGAATTACTATATAATAAAAAAAATTTCGAAAACTTTTCCTTTGTTATAGTTGTATGTTTGTATAATTATTTTTAAATATAACTATTAACTACCAATATAGAATTTTACTGTTTAACTATTTAACTAGGGAAATTCATTTAACTATTTCACTGGGGAATACATTCTTTTGATTATCAATTGAAAAAGAGTAATTTAGTTGTATAAAAATATTTTTAACCAATAATATTTTTTAATTATCTAATTTATTTTAATAGAAAAATTCCATATCAATTTTTGTGAATAACAATTGTTAGCGATAATTGTTTTGATTAGCAAATTAAAAAATTAACATACTGAAGCAAATACTTACATGTAAATCTACATGTAAATCTACTTATCTACATCTAAATGTAAATCCGCTTATCTACATATTATCTACATCTACATGTAGCTTATCTACTTATCTACATGTGACTTATCTACTTATTTATTTATCTACATGTTAATCTACTTATCTACATCTAAATGTACATCCACTTATCTACATATTATCTACATCTACATGTAACTTATCTACATATCTACATGAACTTATCTACTTATCTACATGTAACTTATCTGCATTATAAAGCAAAAGAAAATTTCAATTATTTATTTATTATTTTATTATTTCTGTGATTTAATTAGTAAGGTATACACGTTTTTATGCTGCAATTAATTTTTTCAAATGCCCTACGTACTAAAATCTCCCTAAGGTTAAATACGTTATTCAAATTGCATTTTAATGCATTCTTGGTTTCATTGTGCGATCCGTCTTCTTCAATGTTAAACTGGTGTAAACAATTAAAAAGGGGTGTTCCTTCCCATTGAATTTAATTCATTCAACAACCCATTAATTGCAGTGTCATTCCGAGGGACGAACTTCCCGTCGCGACACAGGCCCTTACTCAGACAAACTTGTCCAAAGATTAATCCACAGAGTACCCACGGACACAAACTGCAGGGAAGATAAACCGTTCAGACATTTCTGGGGGTTTATTAAATTCTTCGGGATGAAAAAATAAAAAAGAATTATGTTCGCAGAGTTGGCAACAGATCTCGTTTGGGGTCTTCCAAAGATTCGACTGGCATTCATCCAGCAATGCAAGGGTGCGGTTCCTCTGCTACAAGAATAATGTCCGCAGGTATCTTCCAGAAGAAGATCAAGGCAAAAAAACACTGGCTTTTCGAAAGATAAAATAAAGAAGTTTTTCAAGTTAGTTTTCGTGATCACGTAATAAAGTGTCAAAAGGGCTTGTTTTATTTCGATGGGCGTAATCGAAGAACATGTAAGTATTGTTCGGGTCATTAATTTTAATAATATGAGCGTTGCCCACTTATATATAGTTCCAGCACTTATGCGCTATGAATATGAATGTTGCATTCGTAGGAATTTGAATGTCATTTTAGGATGAATGGAATAGTTTAAAAGTAGATTGTACCTTTGAAGACAATTGCGGAAATAGACAGATATGCCATACATTTATGACATGTGGGGGTTAAAAGGTGAATGAATTAGGCGTGATAGCAGTAATAAATTTAAAGGTTATTCAGATTTTGTAAGGATTTTATTAATATTTGTAATTTTTAGTTTTGTACTCCGTAAGTAAATTAGGTATCCATGAAAAATAAATATCTTGTATTCAGAGAGAAATTATTCGAATTTATTAATTATTATAAAATGTCTGAAAAATAAACAAGCAAACATTTCTTCGTTTGTTTAAATTACATTTACAGTTATGCATTGTGTTTATACTTCCTTTGTAAACATGATTTGCTGCATTGCCAAACACTTCAAAGTTTGCCAGTAAACACTAGACCAGGTAAAACATATAAGAATTTTATTATTTATAATATGTGAGATGCTTGTTGAATTGTACTGATAACAAAGAAAGGGTTACAAATAATGACCGGACTTTCTGTGAAATTACTTCAAATTTGAATGTCGCACTAGAGAAACAACTCGTAAATTATAGTGTCTCACTGTCTAATACAGACTGTAACGTTTCGGCCTATACTAGACCTATAACGGCTTCAAGAATAGGGTGCATTTTGTGCAACCAGAATTCTGAGATGGACATAGATCATTTGCCATGTCATTCTTCATTCAATGAAGAAATCTTATACAGCAGATATTGGTGGATATCTGCTGTAGGTGGCATGGCATGGTATGGTAAATGGCATGGTATGCAATTGGCATCTAGCGACTAATTTTCTTTATCTTTATATAGTCACAGTTTGGATGTAATTATTGCCGTTGTTATGAGTTACTTTTTATAGAATAATTTTCTTTGCTTTGCAGATTAATTTTCTTTCTTTTATTTTCTTAATTTTTTCTATTCTTTCTTTATTAGAATAATTTTTCAACTTGGAAATTACTTTAATAATGTTTTATCAATAAAATTGTCACTTTCTTGAAAAATATCACTAATGATATCTTAAATTACTTGTTAAAGCATTTTAAAAATTAAAGCTATCATATAAATTATGCATTGAAAAGACATAGGTTTTATTGCACTTCTTTTAAATCCACCATTAAGTATATTTAAAAAAATAAATTGGGAAAAAACGCTCGTTTTTATCTGATGTCCTATCCCCACGCTACAGAGCTTAATTACACATAGAAAACACTTCATGTGCACGAGACCTCACCCAGACACATCCTCACTGATTCGCTATTTTCCATATTAATAGCCTTTCTTTTAACATCAAAAGGTACAGCAAACCAACATGGAATAAAAAGGTTGTTGCTTTGAAATATTTTTGGTAAGTCGTTAAAAGAAACATCTTCGTCAAAATGCTAATTTCGAGTCATTTTTGTCCAACTTGTTTTTGCATTGTCATTAAAGAAAATAGGTGTGAACAGAGAAACGCAAATAAAAATACGTTCTTCAAGTTTTTGGAACACACGTAAAAAAGCGTTAGCTTCTTATACTCTCGCCATTTGTTTTTGCAGTGCAATTTGAGAACGTAAAACAGTTCCGCATTCGTGACGGCCATTTTAGTTCCTGCACGCAGCCACCAGGTGGGGCAGATTTATATTCTTTCGAAATTTATTCATGAATTTTTTGATTTGCGAACAAAAATTTCGATGTTTGAACCTACACAATAAAGCAATTTCTTTTTTTGCACGAAATTTTAATCAATTTTTTTTTGAAAAGACAAGTTATATATATTCATTATTTTAATTTTTTTTAACAAAAGTCATTTTTAAATATTTAAAGTGAGAAAATGACAACTAGGTTTAGTAAGAGATAGTTGAATTTATTCATTGTTGTATTTAATTTTCAAATTATATTACATGAGAAATTTTCATAAAAGATACATTGTTAATATCTGTTATATTTTAAAATATTAAATAGAAACGGTAACACTTAAAACAGAAAATTCTTTACATAAAAGTATTTAATTTTATTAAATAATTTTTATAGTTTGCATTGTAAAAATATTAAATTATTTGTTAATAATCTATTATATAAAAATCAATGTGAAATTAAAGGCAATATTCAGAAAAAGATACACCCCAAAACAATTCGTCACTTCTTTTTCATTCACGTATTTCTAATGAAAATTGGTTTATATTTTTATTACAGATTTATTTCAATGAAACGCTTATTTGCACATTTATTTCAAACTTTATTACACATTTATTCAACATTTATTGAAATTTTTATTACACATTTATTGTAATTTTTATTACACATTTATTTCAATTTTTTTTATTATACATTTATTGTAATTTTATTTCAAATTTATTTTCAATTTAATTCAATTATTTTTTTATTATACATTTATTTCAATTAATGCCTTTTTCTTAATTTATTTGAAAATGTATCTTGCGAAGGAATTATAAACTTTTATTCTTCCATGTCAATATTTAAATAAGCTTTGAACGTAAAATAACATGCTATCATATACTATCACATGGAATCACCTGAAGTATTAAGACAATCAGCGAGATGGCCAAAAGTATTAAAATATTCTATTTCATTATTGAATTCTATTTGTAAAGATAATAATATAAATTTACTACTGTATATTGTCTACGAAAATCTAGAATAGTTTATGTCATTATTAAGGGTTAGCAGTCACCTTTTAATAACAGTGAAATCATTTTCATTTTTCAATCATCTTTAAATCCTTTTTAATCAACAGTTAAATCCGAGCTCAATTAAACTGTCTCGTACTTACTTCAAAACATGTGTCCAGATTTGAAAGCACATGTGTTTGAACGATTGTGGAGACAACTGAAGTGGAATACTTGTTAAAATTTTTTGATGAATTTTTATTTGTGGTCTTCAGTACATGTGGTAGTGAAAAATATATAAATAACGTGTATCTTTATTTCACCTTTAAACACATTTACAATCTCAATGAATCTAAAAATATTTAGTGAAATATACCCATAGTATGGTATACTCATGGTATACTCATAGTATACCATGTGCAACATGAATACCTTTTTAATAATCCATAAGTATAAATGATTCAATGCATACTGCTGCATTCTGCTTAGTTAATAAATTTAATGAAAGAATATAATGTTTGACTTTGTAATATGGATGTGTGAAGGAGATATCTTTATTTAAAAATATCTTTTACTTAAGCGTATAAAATTTTTATTTATACTAAATACTGGTAATGAGTTATAGTTCGATAATCATTACACAATAAAATAGTTTTTCTAAGAAAAATTAAACATTCAGTATTAAAATGCCATTGCGTTTTCATAACATTTACAATGTTATTAAGTTGATAAAAAAGTCTAGATAAAGAACATAAATAAAATTGCAAAAGACCAATAGAGGATAACGTATAAAAAAAACTAACTTTTCCACATAATTTATCCGTTATATATCTGATTATGCATAATTTTATTGAATTTATTGATAAAAATTAATAAAAGTAAAAAAATTAAATTCGTTTGATCCATTTAGAGAATTTAAACTTTATTAAAGTATATTTCCCGTATAGTTTCTTTGTCAGGTATATAATCACTTGATACGATGGATTTTAACGGATTCAGCTTCATCAAGGAGATGATTTAACATAGCTAATTTTAAAACTTTAAGCAATATATCACAGCAATACATAATGAACAGAATTTGTTATGCAGTGAAGCTTCCCCTTACATTCTCCACTAATTAGGTTTTAAATAAAAATAAAAACATTTTTACAAATTCTAAATATTTTACTAGGTAAGTATAATTTTTCAATATTTGGAAAGAGCGTTTTTTAATTGATTTTTTCCAATATTTTTCATTGTTGCAAAACGTGTTTTTTTAATTTGATTTTTTTCAATATTTTTATTATTCTAATATGTACTTTTTTCACTTTTTAATTATTTTTTTTACTAATCTCGCAATATTTTCTCCAAATATTGAAGCATAAACCAATTTAAATTTATTTATATTTAAACAACCTAAACTCACACGTTTTTTTTTACCACGGGGTAAAAATTTCAGTATTCTAATACATCACTCATACACTAACCATCCCACCCTAAAAACAAAAATCTGATACATGTACCCTTAATAGGTTCATAAGGCTCGCCTATTAATCAACGCCAAAAGCGATTAAAACCCTCAGATAGCGCCAACAATTTTTCCCTTCACTTGACAGTGAATTATAACACCCGTTATAATCAGCAAATAGATTTTGTGCCCAGAAAAGGAATATATCGAGATTTCCAAAATCTATCAAGAGTGGGGGTGGAGGGGGGGGAGGAAAGAAAAATAAGTGATTAGCAGATTATAAGCGTCGAGGTCACGCGATCCCAGTTAGCCGATAGCCTTATCAGTCTTATGTAACATTTACACAGGACACAGACCTACACATAGACACGAAGCTTAGTCAATGATGCTGATCCCGTTTGTCCACAGATTAAGCGAAGGTAAGGGGTTGCCAGGATTATTTGGTGCTTCATTTCGGAAGCGTGCCAAATTGGCTCTTAAATGCCAGCATCTTCATTTTCGATTTGTACAAACCAATCATTGTAATCTGTATAGGATGCATATATTAATTTGGTAAACTTCAATCCTATGCATAAAGTATTTAATTATCAAAACGATGCTGATTGCAATCAAGATCTACAACAAATATTTTTAAAGTGAAGTGAAATTGATTTACATTTTTGTTTGGCTTGCTTTTATTCATGTCAGCAATTAAGTAATCCAAGAAAATTAATTTAAACAATAAATATGCATTGAAATAATGTATATACATACGGCTGATGAGCATTGGTAAATTTTTATTTATAATAATAATTATAATTTTATAATAATTTTTATTTATAATAATAATTGGTAAATATTTAATCATTTCCGATTTGTACAAACCAATAATTGCAATCGGTATAGGATGCATATATTAATTTGGTAAACTTCAATCCTATGCATAAAGTAGGTAATTTTCAAAACGATGCTGATTGCAATTAAGATGTACAACAAATATTTTTAAAGTGAAGAATAATTGATTTAAATAATTGTTTGGCTTGCTTTTATTCGTAATAGTAATTAAGTGATTCAAGAAAATTCATTTCTAATTAGCCCAAAGTGTGAACAAAATGGCCGTAGAGCAACAAACCAAACGAAGAAAATTCATTTAAAAAATAAATATGCAATGAAATAATGTCGATGTATACGACTACATATGGTGGTACGTACTACTAGCAGTAGTAATTTTTTATATATGTAATATCGACAACGATTTTGAGATACATGAAAAATCAGCAAATTAATAAATGTACAATACAATGATATCCATATTGTGGAGTTGAATCTTAACAACTAGTAGTAAATTAAAAATCAAATAATACATTTGGATATATATATACTATATTTACAAACATGAAGTGAGTTGACCTTAAACAGGATAAAACACAAACTTAAAACACAAAAGGATTCATATATCAAGGAAAATGATTCATTTATCAAGGACATATATGCAAAAGGATTCTTGAATCCAATTTTATGGGATTAAAGCTAAAATGCGAATGGTGTCAATGTGAATAGTGTCAAAATGTGAATACAGAACTTAAAGTTAAAATGTGAGTGGTGTTAAATTGTAAATATAGGGCTCACAGTTAACATGTGAATATATGGCTTAAAGTTAAAATGTGAATAATACAACATTCAATATTTTCAATGTTAAAAGTCTCGATGTAAATCGTTTTTGAACTGACTAAATTCTGTATTAGTTCAAATAACTTTATTTAAAAAAATTTTTCTCGTACATATATATTCCTAAATAGGTTAAAATACATGAAAATTATTTTTATGATATTAATTTTTGAATTTTTTTACATATCTATTTATTTTACATTCATAATACAATTTTATTTTACATACATAAGTACTTATTAAATTTTAAAATTTTAAGATTTGTCTTTTTTTAAAATAAAATATAATTACTTATTGCCATATTTAAAAAAAAATAAATAAATAAAAAAAAAAAAAAAAAAAAAAAAATAAAAAAATAAAAAAAAAAACCTAGCTTTACAAACTTGAGCATCACTTTTGTAAATGTCAATTCCTATAATGTATTATAAATAATTTTTAATATATTATAGCTTAAAATAATATTAAAAATTAATTTAAATTTATTTTAATATAATTTAATTTTTAAATAATAAAATAAATTTTTTAGACTACAAATAAGTGTCATGAATGCTTTGTAAGAAATGAATAATTTATATAAAGTAGCTCATATATACAAATATATATATGTATATATATATATATATATGAGCTACTTTATATAAATTATTAGCTACAATAATTATAATAAAAAATATTCTTCTGAAAAATATGTTAAAATATGTATCTACGACGTTGTATTAAATTGACATATTAAAGAAAAATTAAACTGCAATATAAAAGATGAAAGAAAATTAGCTATAGATGTGTTTACAAAAAATTTTATTCATATATTACGTTAGACCTTGATTTGCACAATATTCATACTATATCGGAAGATATTATACTATATACGCTATACTATACTATACTATATACGCTATACTATGCGATATTATATACTATACGATACTATACTATGTACCTTATTATATCTTAATTAATTTTTTTTAATTCGATACACCAGTATAAATCACATAGCCTCAAACCATTATACTACACTGACTAATTTACAAACACAATTATATAATTTTCAGCTACAATAAAATGATAAAAATAATAATATGTTTTAATTATTTCCTGTGTATATTTTCAATTTTTTAGTATATAACATTGAATTGGCATTTTTTACATTTACTCTAGTGACGAAATTAAACAAAATTCACTTTAAAAATAAATTTATTTTTGTTATATTGTAATTAAACTGTTGATAACTTAAAACAACCCGATTCTAATAAAAATCACCAAAAGTGCGATAAGTAATAAAACATTGCAGCCCTACTTCATCGTTTGAAATCACAACCATCGCCGCTCTCCGCTGTGACGTAACTGGGGCAAATTGTTATCCGACAATTGATTGTCGGGCAGCAACAATGCAGTGGCGGCGGTTAAGCCTAATCTTCTTCTTATACTTCCAAACAAATTGATTTAGAGCAACAAGGTAGCTAATTACCCCAACCCCCTTTCGTGCGACGATAATTAACGTTTCGTAATGTAATTAATATTCAAATGCATTGGATAAGTCTGCACCTTTGCCTCAATACACCTTATCAGGAAAACCGGGATTATACGTATTCGCACCGGAATATGGTCCGGCTAGATTGAGGAAGGGTGGACAGAAGATTGATTTGTTCAAGGGCTCAACAGTTTTGATGGAGCACTCGTTTAGTCAATAAAGGTGTTCATGAAAGAGAAAAAAATACATATAAATATATATATATATATATATAAAGTTTTTAATGCTATGTGATTGATGTGATTTACTTTTTTGTAGTCCGATATAGGAGTCAATTTAATTATAATGTTTGAGTTTTTATATGAGGAAAAAATAAATCACATCTTCATAACAGTCTTCTGAAATAATGGGTTTAAATATTTGTTGATGATAATTTGTTTTATTTTAGGTGGCTGGAAATATTGAAGCTCAGCTGGAAATATTGAAGACAGCAGAACCCCGGAAAACACCATGGAAAAATTTCCTTGTCTAGGTGCTTTTGGTGGTGAAACATCTTCATCAAAAAAGATAAAAAGTATTGATACATCCCTTTGAAATCCACTTTAAGCATGTTTGTGGAAAATGAGAGGTAGAACCTTGGAATAAGAGCCTTGACAAAACAAAGTGGTATTTCTATTATAAAGAATGGTCAAAGGGTCTTAATGGTCCATTAAGATATTCCTTGTTCATGCTGGGGATTGGCTCTTAATCTGTGGGCAAAAAAATTCCTCCAGTAAGATTAAAGGGATGGTTGATGGTAAAATCCCTTTGAAATCCACTTCTAAGTATGTTTGTGGAAAATGGGAGGTTGAATAGTGGAATAATGTTGGCAAATCAAAGTGGTATTTCTGTTATAAAGAATGGTCAAAGGGTTTCAATGGTCCAATAAGAATTTCCTTGTTTATGCCGGGGTTTGGCTCTTGTGGGAAAAAACTTTGTTCAATAAGATTAAAAGGAGGGATGATGGTGAAATCCCTTAGAAATCCACATCTAAGTATATTTATGAAAAATGGGAGGTAGAATCTTGAAATAATGTTGGCAAATCAAAGTGGTATTTTTTATATAACGAACGGTCAAAGGATTTCGAGAATTCATGTGCAAAATATCAAAAAGAGCAAAAACAGAATAAATACTTCATCCATAATTAACAAATGTTTTGTTTGTTTAAAATCATAAAAATTTTTCTGTAAATATTAATGTAAAACACATGTCTGTAAGAAAAATAATTTATTTTAAGAAATAGGAATTTATATGTAACATCATTTTAAAAATTTGTTAGGAAACTTTTAAGCATATTAATTTTCAGTTAAATGATATCTATTTCAATAAACGAGGAGTCTCGATGGCGTTTGTGATGCTCAGCATCTTACCTCTTTAGTTGGACAGGCCGGTGGGAATTTTCCGGGTTTTATCACATAAATACGCTAATACGGGGTAATTATCCTTAAAAAGTTTTCTCTGAAGGTACGGTCCTCCTTCTTCAGCGATACGGAGTCTAGTCAAACTTCTACCTACAAGTGCTGCATCATCACAACAGAAACTTCCCTCTGTTTCCTTCTTCCATGAGACCAAACGGGTTCATGGACTATATGTTGCTGTCGACAACGTGGAATAAAAAGCAACACACTTATTTTGATAATATTTAAAAGTCATCAATTAAACAATTTCAATTTTAAAATATTAAATAACATCGTAAATATTTAAAATAATATTTTAAAGTCATATTTTATTTCAGTCAAAGGGATCATAAGAGACAGAGGAAAAGATATGCTAAATATTAAAGTAATCCAACGATTATCAAATAAAACAAATTCAAAAAAATCTTTCTTATTCATGATAGAGATTCGCCCCTAATTCCCCCCTTTCCCAGAATGTGCTAATACATACGGAAGCAATCGTTTAAATTTACGATCAATATTATCGTTCCCCCTTCACACGATTCAAATCATGACATTAATGTTGCCATTCAGACAACATTAAATCAATGACCGTTAACACAAAGGAGAAGAGATGGCTCAAATTCTCGTCTGCTGCTGTCTCAGCTATTTCAACAGATTAAAAGAATAGAGAAATTAAGATGAGAGGGGGAGGAAAAGGGGAAGCACACAATCTTCTTTTCCACCCCCTACTTCCTGTAAGACCATTATCGGAAGCAACAAAGGAAAAAAGTCGAACAAAAACAGATTGAAGAAAAAAAAAAATGCAATAGAGGGGAAGAACCAAAAACATTTGCATTTCCCCTTCCTAGAAGATGATTTCCGTTCTACGGTTGGTGGTATCTAAGCACTGCAAGAATTAATTCTACTTTTTAACTTCATCAACACTTCGTCTGCTTTTTAAGG
The DNA here is from genome assembly GCA_021605075.1 of Caerostris darwini. Lineage (NCBI taxonomy): Eukaryota > Metazoa > Arthropoda > Arachnida > Araneae > Araneidae > Caerostris > Caerostris darwini. Next base: position 469,583 of record BPLQ01008573.1, read on the forward strand.
CTGGAAATTATTCTAAACCCCCATGCCAAGGCAAGCCTTCTCTCAGCCCTTCTCTCATCTGTGAAATCAATGTTTTTTTTTTTAACTTTACCCGTGACTGGGGACTTTTTTTATCTACGATGTCCGGAATGAAGTATTTTTTTTTAGCTTCATTTTTTTCTGTTAATGTAGATTTTTTGTACTAACATAAGCAGTAATGTTATACGAGAATCTACAGTTCTATGGGGTAGATTTTTGCTGAAGCGTGCACATTGGGTTGGCAAATATGTAAGGTTTTAGTATGTTAAATAGCTTTCGTTTTGTAATGGAAATTCTGGAATTAAAATAGAAAAATGTACAGTATATTGCACATTACATTTAGCTCATTGCATAAGTTATTGTTAAGAGGGTAAAAAAATTGTAATTAACTCGTAAATTATTACGGATATTTGATACTAATAATGTATTAAATTTGAATATTTGAGTGATTTATTGCAAAATATGTTAAAAACTAATAAAATCGAAAAATTTATTATATTTATTTGAAATTGTTAATTAGCAATTATTAATTTCAAATTTAAATTATATTAATTTAAGAAAGGTACACTATATTATATATACATTTATATATTTGCAACATTTTTTTCTCACAAAAAGAATTTTGGCATTTCCTTCCCAGTGACAAGTATGTCATAACAATCCATCACTCAAATTTGACAGCAGACAAGCAGCATTGTGGGTAGTTATTGGGTAGCAATTTGTACAAACACTAATTTAAAAAAACAATTAAAGTTTTACATCGTATCAAGTATTGTTATTGTTATTGTACAAAACCCTTTTTTTTTTACTTAATGTTACAAACCCTTGTTCTCATTTAATGTTGTAATGTTGTTGGTGTGATGAACTATCACTGGTGAGGTGCTTATTCGTGTATTGTAATTCAAATATGATTCCAATCTGCCTTTTCATTATTTTATTTTAACACAGCAATACTTGACAACACATACATAGATCTGTTATTTATTTATAACATAATTTCCAAATCTGCTTATACCCATTTCAAATGAGGACTTGTCTCTGCTAATTCCAATTGAAATATGATTATTTTCTTCATCGGATAGGGAAGATACGCGTTTTGGTTTCCCCTCTTGTACGGTTCTTCAAGTAACCGTGGCTCAAGTTGCCACAATGGGATCCCTAACTATAAAGGAAGAAAAGATTTCGGTCACTTTTAAAAGAAGGGTTTCTAGAGTTAGAAGTTTGGGTGGAACTCATAACAAAATGGCATCTGACTCAGACAGAGCAGCATTGAGTTATACAGTGTTTAAAAAGAAAATTGTTGTTGGCATGCGCATGTTATTCGCATCAATGATAGCTTACATTGATACAAATCTTTTTGGTTAAGTTGGTCAGAACCAGATAAGGGATAGATGTGATTCAGTTTAATTAGTGAAAAAGGGAAGGGGTTTTAGAATATAACTTGCAGAACGTTAAAAATATAATTGCAGACATTCTCTGAAGGTAAAAACCTAATATAACATGGTATTCCTATATACAATTTCGATCTAATGCAATTACTGTTAGCATAATTGTAGAGATTCAGGTGAAAAAAGAAAAAGAACAATTTGCAAAAATTAGAGTACTTAACTGAAGATGCCTGTGAATAAACTAAAAATGATGATATTCGCAAAACTATCATACTACTAATAATAATATAATGTTTTTGGTGCTGTATAATGATGAAGAAGAGTTCATTATGTAAAATTTATCAATTAATTTAATCAAAATTTAAATTTTTGGTTAAATTTTAATTTAATCAATTATAATGTAACCCTTTAGAAGTTAGAATAAAGAAAGTTCTCTTTCGAGACTTTAAAATCAAATTCTAATTATCGTTCTGCTTATTCGTTTGATATAACTCGAATCTATATTAGCACAGTATTAAATTTATTGTCTGTTATAAACAAAGAATACAGTATGTATTTCCAACACTCAATACCTATAATATATTTTTTCTCTCCAAATACTAGTCTTGGTCAGATTTGTTGCTCGGTGATACTGTTTGCAGCTAGTTTGCAGAAAGGCTCAGGTTCGTCATTACGATCAGTCAATGCTATATCAGTCGATGCTGATGGCTTTTATTGCAACCACTGCTTTTAGAAATGAAGAGACTGAATGTTGATTATTATTGCATACATACGTGACAATCTGGCTGCAAGGTGAAAGTTCTCAAAGTTTTCTTTATACTAATAAAATGCCATTCAATTAGGATTCTGGTCTGAAGCTAACACCTTCTCTTCATATAGGCAAATATGAAAAAATATTGATCATAAATTATAAAATAATTGAAAGCCTGTATATACAATTGTAGATTAGTTTGGTTTGTAGCTCTATGGTCTTTTTTTGCACACTTTCGGCTAATTAGACGGAGAACTACAGTTTAACGTGGATTCCGAACCACTGTTTGTTAGTGGTATCCATGCCACGGCCAGAATTCGAACCTGTGGTACCAAAAGGCCAGAGCCCTAGCCATCAGGCCGCATACAATTGTAGAAAGTTTAAAGATGCATAATATGAATTGCTGGGTTCTTCCTACATTCAAATAATTAGAAAGAAAGGTAGATAAATGTTTTAGGACTTTCAGACGTAACTACTCCGCATTTTTGTGTTATGGTTGAAAAAGCTTATAAAACAACCAAATGATGACCAGAATAACCTTGAATCTCCTTAAATAATACAGCACACCTTTTAAAGCAGGAATGTTTGTTCTTTACTATGTTGCTGCTGATCTATTACAACCTGAACGAGAAGTACCATATGACCTAAAAAGTCAAGAATGCGTTTTAAAACTCGATCCCTCTAAATCCATTTTTTTTCTTTAATTTTACTCAGCCTCTGGTTTCAAACCACTTATTTTTTTTTCTTCCTTCTTTCTTTTAGTTTTTCATTATTTCCTTAATTCTCTCTCTTTCTCACACACACACTTTATACATATATTTTTTTTTCTTTTGTCTTACTCCACTTGCATTTTCTCACTGTGTCTCCAATTATCCGGAAACTGCTAACGACATAGCATGGGGAACGTCACCCTAAGAGTTCCTTTTCATTGCTGCTCAAGACGCTGGGCGATAATTGCATTCGTTTTCGGGTTCCATCTACCCCTCGACCACCCCTCTTTATTGGCCTCCGCCAGACAATTCTTTATTGTTAACGATAATGTATTCAGGAGGACTGCACTATTTTTATTTTTTTTTTTCATTATTGTTGTTTTTGTTCGTCAAGATTTCGTGCTGCAGTTTTTAGTTGCCTTTTTTTTTCAGCCCATGAATATTCTAGAAGAAATGGCGGAGTGAAAGAAAAGAAACACTTTTTTTTTTGACAAGTTTGTTTTAATTGATAGGGGCAGACATCTCATAAATAGGATGCAACAACTAGGAGCTGTTTGGAATTTATTATCGGAAAATCAAGGTTGAGCTGCGCGGTATTTCTTTAACTGTGTTTTTGGAGTATTTATTGAAATAAATCTTTAAAATCTTTTTACAATGTTAATTTTTTCTAGGTTTCTGATTTTTTTTGGTACTTCATATTGAATTAAACAAAAAAAATTTTTTGATTATATATGTTCTATGATTATATTTGTTAATTGGAAATAAAGTATTCTCAATGACAAATGATATTATTATTATTAGTTTTATAGCTATATGATTTATGAGATATTTAATTGAAGTCCCTCAGTGTTTTTTAATATTTTGTAAGAAGTAAAACATAGATTTTTTTATAAATTTATTTTTAAGTTAGAATTTCATTATCAGAAAAATATCATACAAATTTTTTTCATCTGTTGCATTAAAAATAGAAAAGTTAATAAATAAATATGCAAAGATTTTAAAGTTTCAAATTACATATATGAGGAGATTACCATATTGATTTGATTCGACAGTTTAGATATAGGAGCAGTTTGGAATTTATTATCAGAAATTCAAAGTTGAAATGCGCAGTATTTCTTTAACTAGTGGTTTAGGAGGTTTTTTTTCTCAAATATTTATTGAAATAAATCTTTAAAATCTTTTTTATGATGTAGATTTTTTCTATGTTTATGATTTTTCAGTACTTCATATTCAATTAAACTAAAAAAAAAACCTAAATTATTATTATATTAATAATAATTTTAACTGAAATCTGTTATAAAATTTTTATATTTAAAAAAGTTTCAGTTAGATTTATCTGCATATTTTTGTTAATTGGAAATAGTTTATTCTCAAAAGCAGATGATACTATTATTAATTTTATAAGCGATATGATTTAATTTTAATTGAAGCCCGTCATCGTTCTTTAATATTTTACAAGAGTTTATTTATAAGATAGAATCTCATAATTACAAGGTATAATGATACGAATTTTTTTTCATCGGTTGTACTAAAATTAGAAAAGTTAATAACAAGTAAAGCTCACGTTTTTTAAAAATATTTATTGAAATAAATGTTTGAAATCTTTTTTACAATATTGATTTTTTCTGGTTTTATGATTTTTCGGTACTTCATATTGAATTAGACAAACAAAAAATTAATTTTGACTATATTAAGAATAACTTTAACTGTAATCTGTAGTTAAATTTTTATACTTATGATCATTTTCATTATCGGAGAATCAAGATTGAACTTTGCGTTATTTCTTTGCCTAGTGTTTAAGGAGTATTTTTTCAAATATTTATTGAAATAAATCTTTAAAAACTTTTTAAAATGTTGATGTGTTCGAGGTTTGTGATTTTTCAATAATTCATATTGATTTTAAACTTAAAAAAATAAATTTTGATTATATTAATAATAATTTTAACTGTAATTAATAGTTAAATTTTTATATTTATGATCACTTTCAGTTAGATTTGTCTGCATATTTTTGCTAATTAGAAATAAAGTTTTCTCAATAACAAATGATATTATTATTTCTTTTATAGCGATATAATTTATGAGACATTTAATTGGAGACCCTTGTTGTTTTTAATATTTTGCAAGAGTTGAAAAATAGACTTTCTATAAGTTTATTTTTAATCTAGAATCCCATAATCAGAAGGTACTAATATGATACGAATTTTTTCCCATCTGTTGTATTAAAATAGAAAAGTTAAAAACAAATAAAGTTGACATGCAAAGATTTAAAGTTTCAAATAAAATATATGAGGAGATCACATATTGATTTGATTTGGTAGTTTAAATCTAGGAGCTGTTTGGAATTCATTACCTGAAATTCAAGATTGAACTGCGCGGTATTTCTTTAACTGCGTTTTTGGAGTATTTGTTTCAAATACTTATTGAAATAAATCTTTGAAATCTTTTTTTAAATGATGATTTGTTCTAGGTTTATGATTTTTCAGTACTTTAGAATGAATTAAACTAAAAAAAAAACTAAATTTTGATTATATTAATAATAATCTTAACTGAAATCTGTAGTTAAATTTTTTTTATATTTATAATCCCGTTTAGTTTGATTTATATTTTTGTTAACTGGAAATAAAGAATTTCCGAAGACAAATGATATTATTATTAGTTTTACAGCGATTATTCATTGTTTTTTAACATTTTACAAGATGTGAAAAAAAGATTTTTTATAAGTTTATTTTGATGTTAGAATCTCATAATCAGGAGGTACTAATATGATACGAATTTTTTTTCGTCTGTTGCATTAAAAAAAGTTAATAACAAATAAAGCTGGCTTCAGAATATTTAAATAAAATCTATGAGGAGATTACCATATTGATTTGATTCGATAGTATTGTCATGGTTGGTAAGATATTCAATAAGAGTTTGACTTTGGGAAAAGAAGTTATAAGCTTACTAATAAGGATCAATTAAAGAAGTAATGAAAGTGAATGTTGTTAACAATGTTTGCTGTCGTATTACTGGATGAGTGGTGATTTCCCGTTTACTTCAAGCAAATATTCAGGAAGATATTGCTTTTTTGTAAGAAGTTCAAGTGTAGTCATTCTGTGAAGGAATTTGGTTATTTTTGTTATAAAATCAGCCATTTTAGTGGTCACGACAGGTATCCATTATTAAAAAGGTTAGATTCCTGACTGATGAATTTCGTTCTCTTATAGGTTTTTTAACGAAACTTCTGGAAATCAACTAAAATTACAAGTACAAATTTTCTACCAAAATTGTTATTATAATCGGTATACATTGTGTTTTTTTGTTTTTAACATTAACTTGATCTAAATGAGAGGTAGTATTAATTTTAACCATAACCCTGTAGTGTATATTTATCTCGAAGTCTTAAAGCACTTCCCTAAAATTTTATTTGTTCATTTTGATGTGAAAAGCAATATTTGCGTCCTTTTTTTAAATATATCGAGACATATCCCTGGGCTATAACTATTGAAATTTTTATTCTTCCTCTTCTGAAACATCGTAAAATTACATAGATTTATTAAAAAATTGTTGCATTTGGAAACAAAATGTTTTGATTTATTTAAGTAGAATGTTATACTGATTGAAAACAATATCACACGAATATGTGAATGCAAGATAGTGCTAATTGAAGAACAAAAATACATTTTTACTTGTGATAGTTATGTGGCCTTTATTGGAAATTGGTTGAATATCTACTTATCTCTGGTGAACTGATTGAATATCTTTGTTTTACTGCAACCTCATTTATTCATATCAGAATTTTTATTGAAATTTCGAGTGAGTGTGAATTGAATTGTAAAGTATTTTCAAAATGAGTACATGGTAATTTAATATGTCTTGAAAACAGTTACAGCACTTATAAACTATTGATATTTAATTGCAGTTTTAAACTTGTTGGTGTTACAAGTTATTATGTAAGAAAATTATGTCTGAGCCTGATGAATAGAAGTTTGTAAAATAGAAAATTAAATTTAGCCTATCATGAAACTTTTTTTTATACACTTAAATACGTTTCTTCATATTTAGGCCTAAAGATATATAGTATTTATAAATATATTTGTATATAAGATATATATATTTGTACAGATATTTAGGCTGCATTGTTTCTTAAAAAGTTGAATTATTTTCTTAACTTTTGTAGATTATTATAAATAAACCTGAATCTATACAAATTATTACTATCATTATAGATACTTCAATTTTATTTAAATAATTCTCCTTTGCTGAAAGTGCTACACGTTTAAATATTCTAAATAAAATTCCGCGATCCTTTTTATTGAATTTAAGAACAAAATTAATTTTAAAATATTTTAAAAACATCTATATTTGCTTAATTAAAAAAATAAATCGTCAATTTATTTAATTTATAAGAGTACAATTTCCATATGGTAAACAAAGACATATGATCGTGTCTTTAATTTAGCGAAACCTTTTAAAAGGATATTTCTTTATCACATTTAAATATTAAGCTGCAGAATGAAATTCTCAACAAGCAAGGGGCCAAAACAAAAGAATGCTTCCTTCTGCGAGTCCAAAGGGCAAGAAAAAATAAAGCAGGGTGCTTAAATAAGCGTAATTAGAATTAATTGTCGAGCCATTTTTATTCGGAGACCCCACAAATGCGCAGATGGCTATTGTTTTCGCCAGTGGCGGTGTTTCTGAAGTAACTTGTTTACGCTTAAAACATTCTTAAAGAAAGGATCTCTGTGTGCCACAATGCGTGGACAATGGCTGTGAGTAGGAGAAGCGATGGACAATGGTGACATTACTTTAAAAGAATGAGTAAGTTAGAAAGATTTATTTTTTTAATTTCTTTTTTGAAAAAAATTTCAAATTGTGTCGACGAATAGTAAACGCACTGTGGAGTCTTTTTGTTCTTCCAGAAAAGTTTTGGAGAGGATGTTCCCAGAAAATCAAACTTTTGTTGTAGATTTGTCTGTTTTTGACAAACCAATCAATTATTTCTCTTCATCCAATATGTGTGGAATGCTAGCTGATAAATTTGCATAAATAAGGCTTTCATTTTTCTATTCTTTGTATTTATTTAGTCCTTGACTGTACAAAACTGCGCGGTTTCTTCGTGTATACTAAATAGAGCAAGAAAATTAAATGGTAATGCAGATAAATTCTATAAAAGATTAAAAATAGGGTCAAGTTTTTCTATTCTGAATAAAATATGCCTTCATAAAACATCTAAATTAATACCTTGGCTGTAGGTTAAGTTATTTTATAGTTGAGTTACTTAAAATACGAAATAAATCTACGAATAAAATACGAATTTATATCAGGTATTTATTGTATTATTATCAAACATAATGAATATAATGTTTTAAATTTCCCTTATATTTCGTTATTTATTCTTTTAATTAACATTTTAAAAAATGAATAAAAATTTTAGAAATGGTTTCAATACATTCTTCCAATTTTTATTTTTATTATTCTTCAAAAATATGTTGTATTGAAATATTTTTTGTACTTAAAAAATTAAATTTAAAGGATTTAAAGCACAATTTAATTGAAAGATTTAAATCCCTTAAATCCTTAATCATTTCAAGAAAATCAGTGCAAATCGACACAGAGAAGGTTTTGATATTTGTAAACACTTTCAATTCATAATGTTAGGGCATGTAATATTCTATATTGGAATTATATTGTCTTGCTTCTTTTTTTTCGAAGCTTCATAAAAAAATTGGATTTTATACACTTTTAATAACATAAATTGCTTTCATAAATATATATTGCATAATATATAACATAATTACTTTCATAATATATAGTTATTAAACATTTTAACGGTGAAAAAGATTAATTCCATACAATGTAGGCCAAAGAATGTTAAGATGTGTGTAAGACGGATCAAAACTCATATAAAATTAATGGGCCTGGTGACCGAGTGGCCGCAGGTTTCGGGTGCAAGTCCCGGCTGTGCCATGGGTGCCGGCTGTACCATGGTTTGTAGTGGTTCGGAATCCACTTTAAACCGTAGGTCCCGGTCTGTTTAGCCTACCGTATGTATAAGATGACCGTAGAGCGACAAACCAAACCATATAAAATTAAAGTAAAATCTAAATTTGAAAAAGAAAATATCAATATATATATGCATACATATATATGTATATTGCAGTGTCGTATTTTACAGCAATTTTCTTATTAATTAAAAAAATTTCTTTATCCTTTAAAAAAAAAAAAACCCGCACGTTTTTTACTTAAAGTTACTAAAATTAAAGAGTTACGTAATTTTATTAAATAAATAAAATTTATTTTATTTTTGAGGCATTAACTAAAGTTCTCTTAAACTGATCTATAAACGTTGCAACTTAAGCGTAATGCATAAATTCCACATTTGAATTTCTTTCAGGTATTTTAATACATACATTTATCAAAATATATCACCCATCCCATCAAAAAATAAATAAATACATAAATAAAATAAACAACTCCTCCAATTTATTTAGAATTTTTTTTTGTTAACAGAGATTAAACATAAATTAGGTTTGAATTTTTAGCATACCTTTTCTGCCTACAATAATTTAAACAAAAGGTGATGAAAAAAAAAAAAAAAAAAAACGTACTGGTGCAGAATATACCACCATTGTAATCGAAGGAAACCCATTCATACAGACTTGAAAACACTACTACTTCTTGAAAAGAACTAGAACCTATCCATTTCAGAAAGAGTCATAACCGCAATAAGTTACGATGATAAGAAGTTAGTCTGCAAAACAACAATGTATTATTTTCTTTCCCGTCTTGAAACGCGAATTGAAAAACTCAACAGTGGTGGGAGAAAAATGCCCGGGCAACTATCGCACCGAAAATATTTTACATGGCTTTTGCAAAAAGTGCAAACTTTTGTTCAAAGATCATTTATTAGGGCAAAATAAAGGAAGTGGAGGAAAGTTACGCGACTTGGAGACGCACAGATGAAAAGAGGAGCAAATAGAGAGAAAAAATGATGAAGTGAGACATCGGAGAAATTAATGATTTGGAATGGTGGTTGGTAGTAGAGCCGTTGGCTGCACTGCGACTTATTAATGCTTCCACCTTTAGCTGCCTGAAGCAGAGAGCACTTTTTGGTGCCGGGGTTGTATCAAAGCTGAAGTGAATTTTTTCCCTTTATTATATTTTTTATTTGATTACTCTCTTCAGATACACTGGCATTTATGTACAATGATATGTCAAAAATATTGGTTATGGAAAGATAAAATTTGAAAAAGCGATCGATAGATACAGTTCATTAAAGTTAACGATTGTTCTTATCTCTTTTTTCTTGCCAACTTATGATGAAATAAACTTTTTAGTGATAATAACAACGAATATATTTGTTAACCTAATAAATACTGGCTAACATACTGGTATAATAAATACTGGTTAAATGGCACTTTCCCTTCAACAGCCAGCACTGCTACCTGGTGGCCAATTGGCTAGCTCTCTGCCCTTTGGTGCCATAGGCTTCAGTTTTGAATCCTAGCGATGGCCTGGATGTTTTGTGAGTGGTTCGGAATCCACGTTAAACATATAGTTCATTAAAGTTAACAATTGTTATCTCCCTTGACAACGTTTGATGAAATAAGCTTTTCAGGGATAATAACACAGAATATATTGGTTAACGAAATAAATACTATAGCATCTTTCTTTTCAACAGTGAGCACTGCCGCCTGCTGGTCAATGGGCTAAAGCTCTACTTTTTGGCAATATAGGCTTCAGTTTCGAATATGGGGGATAGCATGGATGTTTTGTTAGTGGTTCGGAATTCACGTTAAAGAGTAGGTCACGGTCTAATTAGCAATATGCACAAGATGACCGTAGAGCTACAAAACAAATCAAACGGTTAGAACCAATCGTATGAATGAGAATAGGAAGAATATATATATATATATATACAGGAGCACGTCCAAAGGGGGTGACTGTCTAGCTTGAATCCCCCACCGAAGCTCAAAAGTTAAATGTGTGCATGTTCAAACTTTTGGCCAATTCTAAGCTTAGTCTCCCAATTGTGTTTCGTTAAACATTCAGTATTTTAATTAATAAGTGTTTTTCTTATCTGTATCAATTTTATTATGTTTGAAATTTTTGGTTAAGTCTGAGTTTTCCCCGGTTTAGTTTTATTAAATATTCATTGAAATATTGAAGTTGGCATAAATGATGTAATCGATGAAATGGCGAAATAGAAAAAAAAGATTGATTTTTAATTTATAACTTATATAGGTAGTTATTTTTTAGAAATTAAATTTTTGTTTTTTTGTGCAATAGTTTTTAGATTTCATATTGTTTTTTTATGTATTTGAGCTAATTGAGAATGTAAAAATTTGTAATATAATATTTTATTTGGGGAATAATAAAACCGATTTTAAATACCTCTTTTATTATTTAGAGTTTAGAATATCGAAACGAACTCTCCTACTCTGATAAGCTTTATTTTGCTGAGACAAAATCCTTGATGCTCGTCTGTATATATAATTTATATGCATGTAATATATAATTTACATATATATATATATATATATATAATCGTAATTTTTCACAAATCCTGGCATGTTACATGTTAAAAAAGTTTAAAAAATGTTTGTGTTTAATTTATTACAAAGTCCTTCAATAAAAAATAATTCATGTTAGAATTGGTGATACAGTCTATTTTATTCCATCATGTATAATATCTGTCATGTGCTATAATAGTTCAATCTATGCAGTTCGACATCCTAAAACATATGGTTTTAATATTTTATGAATATATTATAGCGAAAGGTAATCTTGCCACGTAAATAAATTAATGAATTACTGTATTTTCTATGCATGGATTCTCAATTTATCATTATTTCAATGACCATGTATTTAAAAAGCAGGTTCTTAATAAAAAAAAAAAAAAATATATATATATATACTTAATAAAACTACTCGCAAAAAATTGTATGGCAATTATGAAACTTCAACAGAAATCTCTATTTTAAAGTAGCATTTTTTGATTTTATAGCAAGAAACACAAATGTTAGGGATCAAACGAAATTTCAGATGCATTGATTCGTTAAGACTTTGTCATACATATTCCGTCTTAAAATAGTGTTTGATATAAACTTATGATACAACATTTTTATTTGAAACTTAAATTATTTTGATTTTTTTAATAATTTTGAAATTTTTTTTTTTTTATTTCATTTTAGTTATGTCCGATGCAAATTTATAAAACTATATGTTTCCTACGCAACTAAAGTGTTTTGCTTTAAATATTTAACTAACAAAATTATTTAAGTGTCTAAACTTATTGAGGTGATACGCGGCAGCAATTATAATAGTTCGTAATTCAATCTTGTTCATATTTGATCTTGTTCATATTTAATCTTGCTCATATTTTATCTTGTTCATATTTCTTGTTAAAATAAAAATAAAAAAAAAAACCAATAAATACTTCATGAAAATCTGAGAAGTGATTTAAAAGTTTTTTATAAAATAATAGACTCAGTGGCCTGCAGAAAGGGGAGGGAATTGAAAGAGGGGGTGGGGAGTGTAGGGAATGAGAAGAAGTGGAATGAAACAAAAATAAAACTAAAATAGAACAAAGCTATAGAGGTGCCACGCGCAGAATTCTATTTCAAATTTTCGTTGAGTGTACCGGAAGTAGGGGAGGGCTGCAGCCCCCCTGAGTGCCGGAAGGGACCGACGGACAATATCCGACGTATAGCCCCAGGTTCCCGAAACCTCGGCGTTGACAGGTACCGTCGAATAAATGCGAGGGGCATCACTTCCATTCCGAGGGTTGCCTGACCGTGCCTCGATTTGACGTTTTTGCCAAGTGGCGCCAAAGATTTTTAAAAATTCAACAGCGCAGCAAACGCTTTGCTTATTTAAATTCTTCGGCAACTAAGAATATTTTAAGAGAAGTTTAGATGATTTTAATTGTGGTTTCATTACTTTTTTATTTGCTTCCTTTTCAAAAACAAGATTTTCTGAAATATAAATTGAAGAAAAATTGAAATAATTAGTAAAATGAAAAATAAATGAATAAGTAACAGCCGTTCTATAAGCAAAAAGCTATATTGAAAATTTTTTAAGTTATATAATAATAAATAATAATAATAATAAAAACGGAAGAAAATGAAATATAAATAAATTTAAATTTTCTTATGACAAGTTTTGTTTTATTTACATAGCAAATATTTATTTGTATTCGTATTAAATTGTTAACAATTTTAATTTTTTAAATCTCAACGTTTTGGCTTGGTTTGTCACTCTGCTGCCATTTGTGAACATCTTAGGCTAATTCGACCGGGTTCTACAGTTTAACATGGATTCCCAACCCCTAACAAACATCCACCACTAGGATTCGAACATGAAGCCTATAGTAACAAAGGCCAGAGGGCTAGCCAAATGGCCATCAGGGCGCTTGGAATTAATTGGAATTAATCAAATTTTTTTGAGATTTAAAGAAGGTATAAAGGTATAAAGGTATATGAGGTTAGGCATAAAGTAGAATAAAGATAACATTTCATTTATACTGTAGATGCTTGTAAGAAATTAAATGCAATTTTTTTTTCTGATAGAACTCAATTTTCTTAAGCGAATTTTAACAATGAAAGATTTATGGTATTTATGCCAAAAGTGAAAAAAAAAAAAAAAACGAATGCTATTTCCTAACAAAAAACAGTTGTATGCTTGTTGGTGAGATGTACGCTCGTTGATTCGCTGCTTTGAGGTGTATGCTCGTTGACGCAGTTTTATCTCAATTTATCCAAATGCTTTTTAAAGATACAACAGGCAAAACAATTTGGCAGAAGTCATGTTTAAGTAGTTGCTGTTGTATTGTTGTTGAGTTTAATCCTCAGCGTCCTACAATGCAGGTTGGACATCTCTTAAATAGTCTTCTCATAATGGAATTAAACATTTGTTGTGATGGTGCACCCATAGGTAGAAGTCTGACTTGGCTCCATGACGCTGAAGAAGGAGGGCAGTGCCTTCCGAGAAGTGTTTTAGGGTGAACTACCCAGCATCTGCGTATCGCATGGACAAAACTTAGAAAAATACCACCAAATAGTCTGACTAACGAGGCAAGATGCTGAGCATCACAAACGCTATTGAGTTTCCTCGTTTTGGAAACAGTGTCTACAATAAAGCCTTATCGGATTGAACCACAGCGATTAAGCTGCCCAGCAGCGCACGTTGCCACAGAACAATGATAACATTACCTACTACTACAGCACCTACCTTTTCCCCTACTATAAAAAGTATAATTGTTAATTAACAATTTGAAACTTTTTAAAGAATACAGCTTCAAATTTTTAAGTATTTAATGAATAAAAATCTAATTTCTTTTATTTAATTTAGACCTAATAAATGTATCAGGTCACAAATTAAATTATAACTTTTGTATGGATGAAATCATATTACATTTAGTACAGTATGTCTAAAGTACAGCTTCTAAAGACGTTACAGTATTATTTGAAACAAGGGTATTCCAAAGCAATCGTCATATTGGACTGTCAGGTGGAAGTATTCTAAGTTTTCTCCCGTACATCAAGCCATTTACCCTTTAATGCCGGTATGAATGTATAATTTCCATCTCTAAGAGGTATATACTATGCAAAACGTCATACAATATGTTTGTAATAAAAATTGTGATATCTACTTTTTAAAAATTTTCACCAGAAATAAATTTTTTTTCACAAATATTTTCGGAATATAGTTTTAATATTTTGGAAATAAAGATTTTAAAGCCATATGATTGAACCCAATAAATTTGTTCATGTGTAACTATTTATTTTGTAACGATAACTGCCAGCATTCGCTGAAGAATAGAGACAGGTATAGATGTTACAAACTTATTTTAAATACGCTTTTACAATCTCACTGATCATCTTATTGACACAATATCAAAATTCAAAACATTTTATGGCAATTAAGCAATCATAACTCGCCAAAAGAGCGAGAAATTGAGGTAAATCGAGAAAAATAGACGCCAGAAAAGGCAACAGGAGATAGCAGAACGTAGCAGAGGCAACAAGTCTCACCAAACATGTAATTTCCACTCTAGCCGCAAAACCTAAAACGAGATTCAGGCAGAGAAGCGAATATGACAGCGTATTTCGCTTTCATATTTCCAACTGCTTCTTTTCATTTTTTTTGCACCTACCTTTTTCCCTACATTTTATTTTATTTCCCTCTCACACTTTTCTCAACATGCCTCAGGAACAAACCCATTTTAAAAATTCTCCCTGTTCCCCCCCCTCTGCCTCCTCTTTCCCCTCTCTTTTTTAGTCCCTTAGGAAATTCACACACTTTCAGATAAGAAATACAATTTTTCATTCTTTGAAAGGCCAGATAATTGTGAACAGGTTCCCATTTAAATCTTTTTATTTTTATTTTATTTTATTTATTTTTATTTTTTTTTTTTGCTCTGAGATTTTCGTTATCGTTGGAAATGATTTTGTTAGTGATTTAGGGAAAAATTATTTTTCTTTGTTTTCTTTTTTTCCCTTTTTTGGAGAAATAGTTTATTTTTTAACTTTATACATTTTGATGGAAGTTTAAATAAAGGATACAAGAAATATTTTATTATAAAATGAGGAAATTGATTTTGATTTAAAATGTAAAAAATAATAATAATAAATAAATAAATAAATAAATGTATCAATATAAAATACACTTTGCTCCCAGAAATTTCCAATCATATATATATTTTAAATTAGAATATATAAATTTTTATTTACCAAAATTTCATTTTTTTTAATACATAACATAACCAAATTATAACATATAAATAATATATAAATTAACATAATCAAATCTACTATACATTGTTTTTCTAAATGATAGTCATTGTAGAAATACTATTAAGCCCCAATTATTTTAAAGCTTTGTAAAATTATTAAGGCCACATTTATTTTAATGCATGGTAAAAATTTAAGTCACATTTATTTTAAGGATTAAGATTTTAATTTTTAACAAAATCAAATCCTCTATACATTATTTTTCTAAATTATAATCATTTCGAGTCCTTATAGAAATATTGAGCCACAATTATTTTAAGGCATCGTAAAATTATTAAGCCACAATTATTTTAAGGCATTGTAAAATTGTTAAGCCTCATTTATTTTAAGGCATTTTAGTTTGAAAGCAAGCCTATAGTTATATATTTCTATACAAAAATACAATTACAAGGCCCGAATTCTATAATACTAATGAACAGCCACTTTATTTTCAGTATAACATTTGAAAATTATTTATAAAAATTTAAGAGAAGCAATTTTAAATTAAAATATAAAGTGCCAGAAATTTATTTCTTATTTCTTAGGATATTTAATTGCTTATTTCTTAGGATTGGAACCAATCTTCTATTTTTGTATAGATGCAATATATGCATTCTTCGCGGCCTGATGAGCCAATTGGCTAGCGCTCTGGCCTTTGGTACCATGGGCATCAGACTCGAATCCTTGCGGTGGCATGGAAGTACGTTACTGGTTCAGAACCCGCGTTAAACTGTAGATACCAGTCTAATTAGCCAAAAGTGTGAGCATAAAATTACCGTAGAGCGACAAACCACGCATTCTTCTGGATCGTATCAATCTAAAAAAAAAATTGTTTAAAAACAGAATTGGGTATATTTGAAAAAGTTCTTCAGGATTTCAACAATTGTTTCTCAATTATAAACTTAACAAACAATTTAAAACGAATATATGGAAAAGTTACTGTTTTTGTCATCTAAGGTATAATTCTTTATTAACTATATTGTTCTGAGAACAACTGTTGTTGTAAACAAATTTACCATAATAATAGCTTAAAATAAAATATATTTCTTAAATGTGATTTTTTTTAATGAAGGATAATATAAAATAACAAACCTTGACAAATTTTGCAGCTGTATTTGAAGAAAAATGCAATTAATTGCCTAAAAATTTATTGATCTAAAAAAGACAGGATTTAAATTACATAAGATCTGAATTAGTCTTAAGTCCACTTGAAAAAGAAAATACATTTTTAATCAGAAATATCTTCATCGATAATAAAATAAATCGAAGTATCTGCTTTCATGAAGATTTTCTTTCAGTTTCGAAACTCAGCAACAGACACTTCAGAAATCTGCAGAAATAATTACGGAAGGTGAAAGAAAAACTTATTAAAAGAATGAGAAACATTTTGCAATTAGTGACAAATAAATACCCCACTTAATCATGAATGTGAAATCAAATGCGGAGGAAGTTTTCTTTTTCCTCTGATAAGTCAACACGTGTCAATTTCTTTTAAAGTTCATCCCTTCTCTAATTAGTGCACGCCTTAACGAATGTAACATGAGTTCGACGTACAGATGAATTTAAATAAACAGCAGTAAAAAGTTATATTTCCTCGCAGTTAATTTAATGGCTGCTTCATACTTTTTACTTTTTCAGCCTTTTAACATTCAATTCGTTTTAAATTAATATGTTTTTGCAGTGAAATTGCCAAGGGCTTTGAATTTTATTAAATGCAACACATGTATAAAAACTTATTTTGAACTCAATACTAATCATTAGTGCAGGTGAATCATTTGGTTCTTGAGATCAGTGTTGCATGTAGTAATTTTTATTAGCTTTATTAAAAATATCTCACATTTCTTTTTTTATTTTAATGTAGCTATGTTTCATATTTAATGAATACTTTTACTTTAAATTTCATAGGAATTTACATACTGTAGAATTAATTCTTCGGAAAATATTGAACAAACAATAATATTTTTAATGCTTTGATTTATTTTTAACACATGAAATATTAGAGATGTACCTGAGATGTTTTCCTATTCATGAAATCTAATTTTATGTATATCAATGTGTGTCATGATATAATGGTGATGATTTGATTAGGATACAGCAACGCGGACAAAAAAAAAAGGATATTGCCGCTCTTTAGGAATGAGAAGACTTTTAGGAATAATCGCCATGTATTTGCATATAAAAATAATAATATTGAATATAATATAATAATATTGTTTGTAATAATAATATTACATAATAATAATATAAAATATAATGCCGTGTATTGCTAGAGAAAAGTTGGAAAAATATTTCTCAGGCAGCCTTGCTGTTGATACATACTGTACATACATGTTGTCACATTCTCTATAAAGACCTTTGCGGCCTGGTGACCAAGTGGCCAGCTCCCTAGCCTTTGGTATCACAGGCTCCAGGATATGGCCAGGATATGGATATTTCTTAGTGGTTCGGAATTCACTTTAAACTGTAGGTCCCGGTCTGTTTAGCCGTCGTGTGCACAAGATAGCACAGTGACTGACCTAACTTAACCTATCAAGGCCTTTCGTTTCTAAAGCCAGCGTTTGTTTTAACAACTAATTGTTTTGTTGTTACTACATCCATCGTTAATCTCAAGAACCAAATGGTTCACCTACTCTAATAATTCTTATTGCTTTTATACATGCATTACTTTTAATGAAATTTAAAGAAATTTGCAATTTCCTTAATGGATCTTGTGTTCCACTTAAGCATACCATAAACAACAACTTGGTAGGTGTAAAAAGATAGGTATTGCTTTTTGGAATGACTTTTAATGGTAATTTGAAGCTGAACTTCTCTATGCAGTAGCAGTGCACTTAACCACCTGGTCTTGTGTCAGGCAAATATCTTTTACTTAATCATGATTCTATCCTCAGATGAAAAAGAAAGAAAATGCAATTCCAATAGCAGAAACAAATGAATCACAAAATGTCTATTTTAATATAACTTTAAATGAATATAATTTCAAAATAAATTGAATTTAATTTGAAAGATTGCAAAATAATTTTTCAATTTTTTTTTTTGTTAAATTTAAGATTACTGAAATATTTTTAATTTATTTTGGGAGATGAATGAAGAAGGGAAATTTTGGCGACTGAATTTCGATGACTTTCACCTTCGAATTTGACAGCAACCCTTCTTGAAAAGGATGGCAAAATCGAGAGTATCGCTGAAGCAGCAAGTGTCTGTTGTCATAGCGACGCACTGGTGGTTCACCCCAAATATGCTCTTGTGGCCCGTAACGCACAAGAGCTGGAGATTTAGAAAAAAAAAACAAAATTCTTATTGAAAATCATGAATAGAAATCTGTAATCAAATAGATTTTGAGCATTTGATTTTGAAATTGTGTAGCTTGTCAAAGTCTCATTCGTACTTTTAAAAGTTGGTAACCATAAAAATAAAATTACCTTTGAATTATAATCATTGGTTATCAAACTTTTAATTTTAACTGACACTTTAATAACATTTTTTGATTTTCACTCTTTTAATTTGAACTTATATTTTATGAACACTTTTGACTATCACACTTTTAATTTTAACTTAACTTTATTAACACTTTTGATTATCATACTTTAATTCAGACTTTTTATTTTCAAAAGTATAACTTAATAAAGTTACTGAAAACTTTCAATAAGTCTCTCATTATTTCTCTAGAATATTTTTCATACAATATAATTCAAAGACTAGAGAAAATGATTTAATTAATCATGGTTAATTTATATTTAATTAATCTGATTATATTTAATTAATCGTTTATAAATTTAAAATTTCCATAATGTATTCTTACTATGAATCAAAATCTGAAATTTAATTTTTATAAGAATTTTAAAAAAGATAATAATATAATGAAAGTGATTAATTATATCTGCTATATCCCTTGTTGGAAATTTCGTATACTTATATATACTTTTGTATACGTATACTGTTTAAAAATTTTAAGCATTTTATAATAAAGCCATTAGAACGACAAATATTTAATAACTACAGAATCACACAGAAAGCTTGAAAAACGGCTTGCTATATGAAATATACTTGCAATATACTCACGTGCTACATGAAATATACTTGCTATATACTCACGTGCTATATGAAATATACTTGCTATATGTTGACAATATGGGCTGAATACCTTCAGAAGAGATTTTTTGAAGTCTCTTTACCTGCACTTAAAAGAGAACGAGTGGCTTTTACCGCTTTAGATATACTATATACCATGCTTACTCCTTACCCAAGTGCAGATGTTTTTGGTTCGGCAACATTTGTGGGACTTCGAAAGAAGATCCTACCAAGTCACACCGATATTTGTACAGTATTAAATAATCGGGAATATTACATTTCACTATTACTTATGTTCTTATTTCAATTTGTGAAACATATATTTTTCTTTCTTTCTAATGCAGCTGGCAAACACAGACATGGACGTCTTGAATGCCTTAAGGCAAGTGCTGCACAGACGTACTCACTTTGCATTACCCAGGGGGCGCGTGTAACTTGAAGATAAGCTACGGACGCGGAGTAACAATGCTCTACGATCCTATTAGACCGGGACCTACTTTTTAAAGTGGATTCCGAACCACTACAAACAACCATGGCAACCATTTCGAAACCGAAACCTGTGGTACCGAGCGCCAGAGCGCTAGCCACTCGGCCATTCAGGCCCGTGAAAGATATATAAGAAATATAATCATATTTTAAACAAGTTTTTGATACAAACTAGATTGTTTCCATAATATCTGGTGTTTCAGATAGCAGGAAAATTTATAAATTCCTTGTAATGCTCCTTTATACTGTAACAAGGAATATATAATTGACAATTTTCACTTCGGTAAATTTGTAATGTAATGCCACCTTTAATTTTGGTGAATTTTTTTCAGGAACATTATATCTAATATTACCAATTAAAATTGCTGTTAATGGAGCTATAAGTAAATTACCAAAACTGTCACCATTCTTAATTTTTTGAAAAATATAATTTGGATTAATATAATTGAAGTATTAAATGTAAACAAAAATTTTATAAAAATAACAATATAAAAAAAATTCTGCAAAGACAATTATTTTAATCTGTTTGAAAAATATTAACTCTTATTTAAAATTTCTAAAATTTCTTAATTTATTACATTATTACATGTTGTTTTGAAACTATTCTTCACTATATATTGCTAAAATTATTTCAGATAAAATATTATTTCCTTTTACTCAGTTTTTATAATTTCATCACAAATTTTATTCAACTGTAATATTGTAAAGACATCTTGTAATAAAATTGAAATTTCTTCCAATTTGTAAGACATCCAATCTTATAAGCTACAAGACTAAAAAATTCTGTAAAAAAAATAAAATATAAAAGAAAATTAAAAAGTAAAAATACAAACTGTAAAATATAATTTTTATTTTCACGGCCTTATAGCATTCTATTATCATTTGAAATACATCAAATATCTGAAATGCTGTATATATTTCTAACAAATTAATAATTTCTTCAACTTATTAAAAAAAGTTTTGCTCTACAAGATTTATTAATCTGCATATATCAAAAAATATATGCGTAAACAACATATAAATTGCGTTCAATGTTAAAAAATTAAGATAAGTTAAAAAAATTTTTAATATATACTTAATAAAAAAAAATCTAACGTAATAATAAAGAATTATCATATAGAAAAAGCCATTTAGCGAAATGAATTATTTGCTACTATTAATTTAGATCAAATATTATCATTTTGCTAGCTTTTTATAATTTCATCGCAAATTTTATTAAACTGAATATTGTAAAGATAGCTTGCAGTAAAACTAAAATTTCTTCCAATTTGTAAGACATCCATGTTGTATTTTCTATAAGTTAGCGTTGGAAAATAAAAACTATAAAATATAAAATCC
The DNA here is from genome assembly GCA_021605075.1 of Caerostris darwini. NCBI lineage: Eukaryota > Metazoa > Arthropoda > Arachnida > Araneae > Araneidae > Caerostris > Caerostris darwini. The sequence continues at coordinate 491,100 of BPLQ01008573.1, forward strand.
CATAAAAAATAACAATACGAACTTTTAAAAATAATTTTGATTCTCACGGCGTTATATAGCTAATATCATTTGAAATACATTAAATATCTGAAATGCTTTATATATTTCTAACAAATTAATAATTTCTTCAGACCCATTGAAAAAAACTTTTGCTCTACAAGACATTCATAAAATATAATCATAAATAAAATATATACGTTAACAACATACAAAATGCGTTAAATGTTAAAAAAAATTAGATAATAAGTAAAAAAATGAGAGTTAAAAATCTCAAACACCTACAGTTGAAATTACTTAATAAAAAAAAAATCTAACATAATAATAAAAAATCACTCCTCAATCTTAGAAAAGGAGTCATTTAGCGAATCTAAGAACTGCATTAGGTGCCTTTTTTTCTCGCTGTGGCTGAGTTAAGTGAGAGAACCGTTTTTTCCCCATTGAGCTTTTATGGGGCCCATTTACTTCAGCCACTTTAAAAAAATAATTCTTGAGAAGTTGTTGGAAAGGAAAAAAAAATATATATCATCACTCAGTCTCGGTCCGTGCTTTAAGGAAGGGCTTATAACTGTTTGAAAAAGTAAAAGTAGGGAGAGTCGGGCACGGATGGGGGTGGGGGACAGTTCAAGTGCGAAAGGGAGGGGTGGTCGGGGTATAAGAAGAAAACGATAATGAGCCCCAACCAAAGTGCCAACAATAGAGATCAGAATGATTCAAGCTGCATTTGTGGAAACTGTTTCGCAGAGGAGGTGGAAGGGAAGGGATGATGTGAAATATTGCGGTGCTCTGGGAATTACTGTATATTCATTGTTTTAGGAAATAATCAGTCTTGGAAAAGGACCTTAGTTAAAGCTCTTTGCTTCAGAGGTTCTTATGCCGGGCTTCTGTTTGCTGATTTATTTCTTTTTAAGCATATCGAAACAAGTTCATTTTTAATACTGATGAGGATTCAGAGTTAAACTAAGGGGTAAACATGTATTAATGTAAAAAATTACAGTTGTTTAATGAGCTGAATTGGTCTAATAGATTGTGCAGTGGGTTTTAGAATCAAAGCTTCTGTTTCTATGCCGGGCATAGGCACACTCAAACTGCAGACTGGAGGAGGATGCAAATGTAATTGTATTGTAACACCGTACCTATCTCCGGATAAGCTTGAGTCTGCTGTAGCACTGAACAATGAATTTGCTACATCTAGTATCGAAAGACTTTTGTCAAAGTGCTCGACATTCATAAAAAACAACCTTCGTACAGTTGATTAAAATTTTTACAGGGCTATTAGTGGCATATTAGCACACTAGCTGTCAGTTAGAAGCACGAATTTACGGATAGCACCTGCTGCAGCCCCTTCTTCGAAACTTAATCATCTACAGGTAATCATAACATCATCTACAGGTGCCTTCTGCGCAACGATTACCCAATGCAAGTTGTAAAGTTTGATTAAATTACTTCAATTTATATTCAATACAGCATGCGTGGCATTTAAATGGAGGCAATTATTCTTGAATGTTCTCTTAGAGGACGTAATTTCTCGAAATCAGTAGATCTAAGGAATTAATGTAGTTAAAACATAGGTATTTACCATAAAAAAATTGATAAGAAATTTCACTTCTAGAGATGAAATAATAAAAACAACAAAGGAAAACTTTTTCAATATTTGGACTCGCTTTCTATGTTTTTCTTTATTATTTTTTAATTAAAAAATTACTATTAAATCATCACAAGACGTATGTTTTTTTTAAAACATATCTTTATCATATACACGTATATATAAAAAAATTTCAAGATTCCAAATAACTTGAAAAAATCAAAGATTCCTACAAGTATTTAAAGTAGTTAACGATATATATATCTCGGCGACACAACTGTCAATTGTTGTACAGGTTTATAAGGTTTACTATGACTTGCTATTTTGGTTTATAAGTCATTATACACGATAATATTCCTCTCTTTATTTTCATTTGTCATGTTTGCCCAGTAAAATGTCTAATAATGATTGTGTTAGCAGGCCAGATAACTTTTGCCGTATTAGTGATGAGTTACTTATCAAAATACACTTAAGGAACGTTTGTGAGAAATGTTTACTTTCCCTACATCGCGGGAAAACTTTGAATCCAATAAAAGTTTTGGGTGCAACGCAAGGTATGCACACATTACGTCTGTTATGAAATTTTAAGGAAAAGGTAGCAAGGTAAAAAAAAATCTTTAAGTGTTTCCTATGATATGGAGACATTAAAACATTATGCAAAAACATTAAACGAGTTTAGTGGTCCCTTAATAATATTACTGCCACTATTATGTTTAAAATTCAACCACGTGAAACAGTTTGTAAAAGTAATCGAAAAACAATTTTAAAAAAAACCTGTAATTTGTCACAAACAAGCTTGAAAGATGGTGCCTTTGTTGATGGTTACATAAAAAAAATAACAAAAGGCATTACTTAACTGTACTGTAATGAATTCTAACAAAAAGGAAGCTTGGGAAGTATTTAAAGAAATTACTTTTAGGTTTCTTGGAAACTAGATCATAAATAGAAAATATACCCTGAAAAGCTTTTATCATAGAGTGAAGAACAAGATGAGCAATTCCAACAATATATTATAATATAAAAACGATACTATGGCCATTGAAATGTAAATAATGAGAGATTCTGAGAATGTAAATAGAGAGAGAGAGAGAGAGAGAGAGAGAGAGCTGTACATGTACTTCTGCCGACAAAAATTTAAGAAAATATGATACTATGAATTACAATGGAAAATGGAAAATTGCTGTTATCGTAAAGATTTTGAAAAAAAAATATTTTAAGTATATTTTTGCTTTCGTGTCAAATATATTCATTTTATGGCTTTGAAGTTTAGAGTTATAAAAGACAAAATTTAATAGAATAGAATTTGAAAAAAAAAAAAGTTATAGTAGAAAATCTATTGAATAATCAGAATGGGCACCCGAAAACCCACAAGGAATATCTTAAATTAGAGTAAGAGTTTAAAAAAAATATTTTAAGTATATTTTTGCTTTCGTGTCAAATATATTCATTTTATGGCTTTGAAGTTTAGAGTTATAAAAGACAAAATTTAATAGAATAGAATTTGAAAAAAAAAGTTATAGTAGAAAATCTATTGAATAATTAGAATGGGCACCCGAAAACCCACAAGGAATATCTTAAATTAGAGAAAGAGTTTAAAAAAAATATTTATGTTTATGTGTCCTTTTTGTATATGTACTTTAACAACAATGTTTTTATTATTATTATAAGTAGTTTTCGATGTTTAAAGTAACAAAATCAAAAAACTTAATTTTTTTCAAAGACAATTACTCAAAGCAGTATGAATCCTTGTTACTATTCATTATCACACGGATAGTTGCATTTTTTAATATTCTATCTACAGTCTGTTTTCTTTTAAATTACAGAAAAAATTATTATTTTTATTAAATTTAAATTAATTATTTTAAAATATAACCCCTAAAAAGTCACATTAGTTTCGTCGTATTTCAATGAAAAACGGCACAGAATTTTAGGATGATAAAATTGCAAAGACAGATCAACTGTCATTTCTGTGATTCATTTACTTTATTTGTCTTTAAAAACAACAACACATAGATTTTAATCAGTCATAATTTCCTGATAAAAAAAAGTCTAATTTTAAATAATTAATTAATAAAAAATAATATATGAATAAGTCTAATTTTAATTTTATTTTTATATTACTAATATATAAATAAGTATAATTTTAGCTGAAACACTTTTGATTAACAATAAAATGTAATAATGCTAAATACTCAAATGTAAATGTTAAATACTCAAATGTAAATGTTAATACTCAAATGTAAATGTTAAATACTCAAACAATCAACATCTGTGCAATTTATCTAATTTCAGTAAGAAATTTGATGACAATTAGAAAGTTTTGCTTGGCGTGATGCGTAAGTATCATGTAAAGTAGGCTAAAAACTACGTATCTGCTTAAAATAACATAACAATAGTTAGTATAAAAGACAATTTTAGCAACACAAAAATGTACAGTTAATTTAAGAATGAAAGAGAAATAGTATAAGTATAATGTTGTATAAATAAAAAAAAAGAATAATTCACTAAATTACTTAAAAATATGTGTATTCTTTGAAAGTGTATGTCTGTTAACAATAATAAATTATATTAGAAGGCAATAAAAAAAGCGAAATATTCTTTTATCTATTAAATAGCTTTTGTCTTTATACTGACATAGAGTTAGTATAAAGACAAAAACATATTTGACATTAACATATTTGATAGTAAATATCTATGTACTCCTTTGGAGTACTTGTTAGATTATTTTAGTATAGAATACTAGCCAAGTATTTGAAAATGACATTTAGCATTTGAGATATTATTAAATTTATTAATTTTGTAATTGCTCATGATTTATCTTTTTCTGATTTCAGATCAAATTAATTCAAAATTGAATACTAATGTTAATTTGAATATTACAATACGTAAAACATGCAATTTCTAATTAAAAGGAATTAATCTTGTCAGGTTATATATGTGGGGCCTGATGGCCGAGTACTAGAGCTCCGACGATTAGTTCCCCAAGTTTTAGGTTCAAATCCCATCAATGCCATGGTTGTTTATAGTGATTCGTAGTCTTTTTTAAACTGTAGTTCCCGGTCTAATAGGACTGTTGGGTGTAGGGCTTCCAACTCTACCCTGTAAAAAGAAAACATATCTTGTCTCGAAATCTGCCAGTAGACAGACGGACTTGTCCCACCATGGGGCTGGTGCGCCAATGAAGGAGAAAAAGGAAGGAGAGAAGATACATTTAAAAAAATAAGTATTTTTAATTTACAGAGAAAAATTAACTTCTAATTTTAATAAATGTGAAACACTAAAGTTAAATGAAATATGAATAGTACAAGTTTAGCTTACTTGAATGTATTACTACTTTCTTAAGCAACAAAATTTTCTGACATTTCTTTTTCAGAAAAAAAGTGAAAATGATTTTTGCCTATAAATTAGAGGGGGAATATATTTTAAATGCTTACAACTTTCCCGAATAATTGCCGCTGCAAATCCGATATGAGATGCTGACGAAAGATAGAATCTTATTATTGAAGATATTAATGATGCTCTAAGTAACTTGAGTTTTGGAGTGGTTCGTTCCCAAAAACTTTTTAGGTGCAGCAGCCCTCTTTCCAATTGTTTGCATTATAAATTAAGATTAATGTCTTCTTATGGCCAAACATATCTGCAGTTGTTTTCTTCGCGAAGAAGCAGTTGAAGATTTTGTACAAGTCGGAGACGTTTGCGGCTAAATGCACAAAGACAGCGTCATTAAGAATAAAATTTTAACTTCCTCTTTTGCGGATGCGTATCCGCTTGGATGACCACACAAAACTCCATTAATATCCATTTGGATCAAGGATGATAAAGGAAAAGAGAGATTTCCTCAAATGAGAGCCATCGTGTCCAATTGAAAGGGGCGGACATGTTTGGTCACAAAGTTACCCATCGGCCATTGATAATTATTTAAAAAATAACAAGACATGAAGATGAAATGAAATCAAAAATGGACATCACCATTTACAAATTTATTGAATAGATATTTATAAATATGTTTATTAAACTTAGTTTTTTTGTATTTATCATTATTTAAAAAATTGCAACTATTGTATCAACATAATTTGATTTTTGCTTTTGGCATGAACTCTTAGAATCTATGAATTGGTCCTACATAAAATATTTTACATATATATTGGTATTTTTTATAAATATTTATTATTATTTTTAATAATGCTTAGCTTTAGCTTTTTTTGTAGCTTAGCTTTTTAGTATATATTATTTTAAAAAGTTACAGTCATTGTATCCTGATTTGATTTTTAGCTTTTGGCATGAACTCATAGAATCTGTCATTTGGTGGCACATAAAATATATATATATATATATATATATATATATATATATGTATTTGCATATACGATTATATATATATATATATTTAATGAAATTTTCTCATCATAACCAAACTATAATTGTGGAAATTTTACACAATGTCATAATAGGAAAGCTTAAAATTTTTGGGGCTTAATTGAAAAATAAGTGAAGATTAATTCACATACCAAAGTTAATTTATCTAAGGGAAACTGTTTCTATTAGTTTAGTCAAAACTAGAATCTATGAATTGGTGCCATAATAAATATTTTACAAATATAATGGTATTTTGCATTTGTGATTTTATTTAGATATATTTTGAAATTTTCTGATTGCAACAAAACTATTATGATGGAAATTTTACACAATGTCCTAATAGGAAAGCTCACATTTTTTTTTCGTTTTGAAGCTTAATTGGAAAATAAGTTAAGATTAATTGAAACATCACAATTAATTTATCTTATGGAAACAGTTTCTAAACAGTAGTGGTTTTGTGATTATAAAGGTTAGACTTTCGAAGAATAATTGCTTTTGAGAAAATACGTTTTTCAAAACTGATAAATATTATCCACATTAAAAGTAATTAATTACTTATTTTTAATATGCATTAACCTTCTTGTAATGATAACAACTGTGTGAATCAATCAATTAATCAATGTCTCATTCATAATTGTTTTGATGTTAATGATATCAATAAATGTTTTACACCATTGATACCACTTCTCATTGTATTTCCTGATGATTTACTGAATATTGCTGATAGCATTAAGGATTTTACGATTTCTTTTTCTGTAGATGAAAAAAAGGAATTCCTTCTTTTCAAAATTTTATAGATAAACATATCTTTCTGATTTGGGAACGTTGTATGCACAGTGATTAATAATGATAAGCTACAGATATTTCTGAAAAATTTCAGATTTTTAACTAAAATCGGATATATGAATCAATATTATACTGTTAACAAAAAAAAATAAATAAATGATGCAAATATTATTATGTTTATAACGAAATCCACACTGAAGACTTTTCAGTATCTTATATTCTGATTAATAAAATATAATATTAAGAACAATAATTTTTATTTTTCAATATGCGCCAAAATTCATATCCATCCGTTTATATATAAATGTATTTTCTTTCAGTTTCGAAACTCAGCAACAGACACTTCAGAAATCTGTAAAAATAATAATGGAAGGTGAAAGAAAATTAGTGGCAAACAAATACCCCACTAGAATAATCATTATAATTTTATTTATTAAATAACCAATATAATATAACCCCATGTGTAAACAAGTTATGAAAAAAAATTAAGGCAAAAAAATTATTTTAGGATTTATTTATTTATATGTGATGTACAGAAAAACATTCCCTTAATGTACGAAAGTATTAAACATTTATTTCGTTTTTCTTAAATATATCTTTTTTCTTTTACGTATCTGTTTTGTTATTGATCTTTTTTTCTCTTACTTTAGGAAGTATTTAATCATGAATTTCTTTTTCACTCTTTGGTTTATTAATGGATGTTTTTAGGAAAGTTAGAAAAATAAGTGAATTTATATTTTAGAGAAAATAACTTTTGCAAACAAGCAAAACTGAGTAAAAACCATTGAATATTTGTATACATTAGGTTACTCTAATAAATGATTAGATACTGCAATAAATATAAATTTTACTAAAATAAATTGTTTCTATAGTACTCCAAATGATGTCATATACTATATTATTTGGATTAAAGGAGAGCATACGTTTTCTTTTTCTTTATTGTTTTGAAGATCAATGGGTTATTTTTCAGATAAAAATGATTTCACTTTTACCAATTAAATGCAAAAAATAATTAATTTATACACATAAACTTAAATTAAATTAACGTTAAACTTGAGCACATTAAATAGTTTATTATTTTCAATAGTTAGTTGAATAAATATTGTGGTATTTTAATAGTTCATAGTTTGTTATTCACATTAAATAGTTTGTTACTTTCATAGATCAAAGTTTATTTTTCACATTAAATAATTTGTTGTTTTTAATAGTTAGTTAAATCAATAGTTTGTTATTTCCATAATTCATAGTTTGTTATTCACATTAAATAGTTTGTTATTTTTAATAGTTAATTAAATAAAGAGTTAGTTGTTTTCATAGTTAATAGTTTGCTATTCAAAAATAGCTTGTTATTTTTAATAGATAGTTAAATAAATAGTTTGTTATTTCATAGTTCACAGTTTTTTATTCACATTAAATAGTTTGTAATTTTCATAAATAATGTTGAACAAAAATTTTGTTATTAATAATCTAAAAATGAAAATACTATACCACAAAAATCCTATTCAATATAAATCTTACTACTCAATACAAAAATACTATTTAATATAAATCATACTATTCAAAATAAATTATACTATTCAATATAAATCATACTATTCAATATAAAAATACTATTTAATATAAATAATACTATTCAATATAAATCATACTATTCAATATAAATCATACTATTCAATATAAAAATACTATTCAATATAAATCATACTATTCAATATAAAACATACTATTTAATATAACTTTTTATACTGAATTAATCGAAACAATTTTCTGAAACAGTTGAAATTGAAACAATTTTTTTAAACAGTTATTTATCTTCTGTATTCCTTTAAATCATTAACAAAATAATGATTTGAGAATTATTGGATCATTATTAAAAATAACTATTATTGGAGAATTATTAAAAATAACTATTATTGGAGAATTATTAAAAATAATTACTACTGTAGAGTTATTAAAAATAATTATTATTGGACAATTATTAAAAATAAAGCATAAGTTATTGATAAGTAATTGTTTAATGACTATCACTGAGTAAAAAACAGAATTTTTTTTTACAGTAACTTCATTCCACAAAATTTAGTTTGATAATTGTTATTAGCTCAAATTTTTTCATAAAAAAATAAGTAAAACTACTTTTACTCAAGTTTATTTAATTTTTATTAAAATTGCTCTTCGCATTTTTCATCGAAGTTTCCAAATTGCAAGAAGTGATCTAAAATGTCAGCCTGTACCCACCTTGACTCCGGGCCTTTTAGAGCAGGCTTTTCTTTGTAAATGACGTACGGAGGAGAAACGATGACGATTGCTAATGATAATGCAATCGTAATCGAATCAGCGAGCTAGAGAAATCAACTCATGCAGACGGAAACGGAAAGATATAGGTATACATCTGTGTGGAAATAATTAGCGAAATTTTCAGAGCGCTTCTTCGGAAGTTGATTTCGAAATTCTTACGAGTTAGGAAACTCGTGTATTAATAGAGTCGGATAATTTAAAATGGAGCTTTTAATCCCGACTACAATTTAAGGGGAAGATGAACGACATCCTACCCCTCCCCACCCCCACCCCAGCACGATAAAAGCAAGAGTCTTCTCCTTTGCAAAAGTTTATTTTATAGAAATGTCTGGCTTGCTTTTTGAAGAGGTTTATTTTTCAAAGAATCACAAACAAATTTGAAATAATTTATTTCTTATTCAATCACCGATTTACCTCAAATACATTCATGTTCATGTTCTGTATAAAATTCTCATCTTTAGACAGCACTATGATTTATTCGATCATGGAAAATTAAAAGTAAATTACCAAAAATAATTATTATTATACACAATATTTATAATATTATTTATTATATTATAATTATAATTTAATTTATTTATTAATATAAATTGATATTTATATTCTAAAATGAACAATAATAGAATTATATCAATAATAATTATGTATAATATTTTTATTTACGTTGTTGTTGTTCTGATGCAGCTAATCACAATTGTATATCATTGTGTAATTTTATAATTGTATGCCATCATTTTTGCAACACCGTTCCCATCGCAAATTGGAATAGTAATTATGATGTTGGGGTGAAATTCTTCAAAAGTGAATGTTTTTTTGCAATATCACAAAAAAAAAAAAAAAAAAAAAAAATTCTCGGCCATTTCTTTTCACCTAGAAAAGGACAACAGCAGTTATCTGGACATATCTGTAATCTTCATAACAGCGTGAGATCACTGCCGATTTCAAGAAGAATGAGCCACCCCATTGGACTTTGTTGTTGGTAGTTACTTAAAACTGAAGCTTTTATAACACTGGTTTGGACGTATTTTGGGTAATAGGTTACCACTATTAATATGGTCACCAAGATCTCCTGATCTAACACCATATGAATTCATTTGAGATGATTGTATTAAAGATCTTGTTTATAAACCACCATTGGCAAAATAACATTCAGTGAACATAAAGAACACATTAACACATGCTGCATTAAAAACTACGGGAAGTGTAAAAATGCAAATTTTTTATAGTAAATCTGAATATAGTTTGTCAGTTTGTTGTTTACGAAAAATTCCCACTTCGTATATTTACAATTACTAACTTTAAAAAAAAAATCTTTGAATTTTTCTTTTTTGATTTTATTATGAGTTATAGTTTTGAAAATATTTCACTTGTGCTAGCCTTATATATTGTTAACTATAATCGCAACATTTACATAAATTTTTATTTTTATATAAAATTTGAAATTTTTTAACGTGTATGAGAGTGTAATAGTCTCATCATAATGTATTTAGCATAAAAGCTTTTCTGTTGTTTTGATTTCTTAAAAACAATTCGTTTTGCTGACTGCTTGTTGAGCGAAAATTTTTGCACATTAGAAGTGTTGTAAACGGAGAAGGGAGAGGGGGTGTAGAAAGGGGTGCAAAAAGGGGGGGATGAAGGAAGGAATATAGCATCTTATATTCCCTAGTAAAAATCCAAAACGCTGAAACAGCAAAATTTAGGCATTCATGCGTTTTCTCGATCATAAAAGTAGAATTCCGTTCCTCTTTTTTTCGCAGGCAGGAATGTTCGAAATTGAAGGTTGAGAGCAGACGAAAAAGTTGTAAAGAGGGGTGGAGTGAAATCTAGTGAAGGGTGTAAGAGAATAAAGGGGTGGAAAGGTGGGGGAATGGTCTTGGTATACATATATGTGTTTATATTCAGGAGTGGTTCTGGTATGCGAAAATATCGCAAAAAAACATACGGAAGAGGGTGGGAAGGGAGGGTTAGATGACATAAATTGTCGTTTGGCGACGCTTACAAGGGAGATTTTCTGGTCGAACGACAACTAGTTGACGTTGCCACTTCAGGAAAGGGAAATTTTTGCGCATTGTCAAATGGTGATGCCGATTTCGTTATAGAACAGGCGTTAAATCTCAAGACCATTGCTTCGATTTTTTTTTCTTCACTTTTTGATTTTCCTTTTTTTTTTCTTTGATACCGAAACAGTTGATGGTGTTAAAGAGGGTATTTGTAAAAAGTAATTCTTGGAATTTATAAAGCCCTTTTTGTAATATTATAGATTTATTTCGTGTCCTTTAATAAAAAAAAAATATTTACATATTTATTCATATTCATATCGTTTATTTAAAACGTAACATTTATGAATTGAAATTAATGAAATCTATTTATATAAGATGCAATTGTTGGCAAATTGCAAACTGCATAGTTGTTGACAAATTGCTGGGAAAAAAATGCAAACTGCATAGTTGTTGGCAAAAAAAAAAAAAAAAAAATGCAAACTGCATAGATGTTGGCAAATAAATGCAAACTGCATGCATTTTTTAAATTTTAAGAAATTTCAGAACTAATTGTAATCAAAATTTAAATCAAATGTGAATCAATTAAAACTTTCTAAATTATCAATGAAGAAACAAATTAAACTACTCTTTGGTGACATTTGATGTGATCAGCAATTTATTTTTGTATCTTTATTTAAATTGACCATGTTTATGCCTATGAGAAGTATGACAAATCCATAAGCTGAAAAATCCATTTGTTGTGTTCAGGAAAGAGTGTGCTAATCCAAGAGATGCTTTTAACTGAACAAGAAGACTTCAAAATGCAGGTTGAGGGTAGTGGTGCACTTTGTGTAACGCTAAATTCTCTATGTATCTTTCCTTCTAGTCAAAGTGCTTTCATTCAAAACTTACAATTTTATTTTGCTTTTACTACTTCCAAAATAAATGCTTCTTATTTCATAGTGCTTTAACATTTTATAAAAACAGGAGATGTATGCAGTTGAAAATACAAGTTATATTTAGATGAAATTAAGGATATTTTTAGAGGAAATTTATTTAAATCATGTTTTGTAATAGCTTGTGTCATATTTTGTGATTCAATAAAATATGCTATATTTTTTATCTTATGATTCGATTTGCTATAATAAAACCACTGAATTTTGGCTTGCAATTATAAAGTTTATTTATTAAATAATTCTACAGTGCACACTTACTAATTAACCAATGATAATAATTATACATCACATAAACCTGCAGAAAAATTTGATATAAATTGAATTAATTCAGCTTTAGTTATTTTAGCTCATTTCGATTAATAAGTAGTATTAATGATAATTTAAACCTTGTAATTTACTAATTTTTGAAGTTTTGTTATTCATTTTGGGCCTTTAATTTTGTTTGTAAAAGAAATAATTATTATTTTATGATAGAAATTAAAAAAAAAAATATCATGTACTATATTATCTAGTTTTATGAAGATTTATAATATGTTGTTCGTTTACATTGATATAATTTTCAATTAAATAGATCCGTTAATATTGTTTTACCACAGAAGTGCTAGAGCACATAAATCCTTAATGGTCATATAAAGATGTAGCCATGTCCGAATTACTCCAAGTTGCACATTGTGCAAGTGAAAAAAATCGTGGGATTTTGTATGCATTTAAAAAAATTACGTGATCTTTGCCAAGCAAATGGGCGTGTTTACTCCCTCTTAGGCAAAAATATCATTTACTGGACAGCATTATAAAAACTACAGGCTCGAAAATATATCTTAGCATTCTGGACAAAACATTTGTTAAGGAAAGGTATTCGCGCCTTAAAATGTAAAGAATGGATTTACATTTAAAACTGAATTAATTTCAATGTATTAGCTGCAATGTTTGATTAATGAGTAAAATATTTTATGTTATATCAAACACCATTTTATTTCAGAATAAAGAATGACATTACATAACAAAGATATATAATTTGTAAATTATACCGATGTTAAAACAACAAAGGTGTACTTTAAATTGTATCAATATTATAAAAGTATACTTTAATATATACCAATGGTAAATAAAAAAAATACACTTTAAGTTTCACCATCACATGTTCTTTATATGACCAAACATGTTACGTTATAAGATGTAAAACAAGATGCAAAATATGTTACGCTATAAAATGTAACACATGTTACGCTATAAGATGTAAAACATGTTACGTTATAAGATTTATATTATAAGAAGAATGACATTACATAGCAAGGATGTATGATTTATAAATTATACCAATGTTAAAATAACCACGCGCTTTAAATTGCACCAATACATCACATGTTTTTTATATCACTAAACTTATTGCATAATAAGATGTAAAACATGTTACGTTATAAGATTTATATCAAAGACCCTTTTATTTCAGAATAAAGAGGGGCATTACATAACAAGGATGTATGATTTATAAATTATACCAATGTTAAAATAACAAAGTTGTACTTCAAATGGTACCAATACATCACATGTTCTTTATATGACTAAAACAGTAAAACACCATACACGGATGATAATATAATCCAAACATTCTACGAAATAAGATTAGTTAAGCTATTTTTTAACTCAGTATTTACTTCAAAACTTGTAGCAATATTGACACAGGTCCCTCAACAGAGCAACTTCAACCTCCCTCTTCCGAACAAAAAGTGATAGAGGAAAAAAAAAACGATTCTCAAAGTGTAGAATACCAAAAAACAAAGAACATTACTGAAGTTGTTGCTGCCGTTCGAAGGTGACACTTTGCATGCTGATCAAAGTACAGTCGAACATACGAAACATTAAGCACGATTTTCGACTCAGACCCCCACCCCTTTTCCACAACCACCCCCCCTTACAGCACCCCGATTCCTACGTGCTGAAACTTCGCCATTTGCCATATCTCGATCCCCTCATATGGAAAGAAGACCCCCATACGCAAGTGTGTGTGTTCCGTGCGAGTTGAGTTGAGTTGTATAGTAGTAGTGGTACTGCTGACTTCGGTTGTAGAAGGTTTAATGCGTTTTTGCGTTAAGTCCAAAAAATTCACGGTCGTTGAGTTCCAATGGATCAAATAGAAGTTGGTTGAAAGGTGCCTTGAATGCAAGATACAAGTTTTTTTTTCTTTTTCTGTAGTATGTATCTGTGAAATAGTTGCTTAGAAAGATTTTCTAAATGGACGCATTTCTTACTTTTTATGTATTTTTTTCGCTTTAAAATAGGAGAAAGAAAAATTGGATTAAAAAAAAAATCTGCTTTCACGAGACTTTTGGAAGTGTGAACGACGCTATAAGTTAGGCTGTTTTTTTTTTTTTTTTTCCCCCGTCACGACTGTTTACAGAAGGAATTTTATTTATTTTTTGTAAGGCACTAATAGTGATTCTTAGTAAAGTGAAGTAAACACAGTTTTTCTAATGTTTTTTGTATTTAAATGTTAGAAAAACAAGGAGTTGATGAAAAAGTGGTTAATGTTACTTGCAAAAACACATGGGAAATTTAACTTAAAAATAATACTACAAATGAGTAAAAAAATTTTAAAAAAGAATAAAAGAATTTAGAATGAATATAATGAAAAAAATTTTTTGAAATCGAGTCCTTAATTTTAGTATAAAAAAAAACCCCCGAATAAAAGTACAATATGATATTCTTCTGAAATTTTCCAAATATTTGTATAAGACATAGGTTTTTATTAAAGTTGTAGATACTCTTTTTTTACACTTAAACAATTAAATACATTAAGCCATTAAATAACTAATTCAATGGAAGAAATTTGTATGAATATTAATCTTTATTTTCTATATTTCTATACACTTTTCCAAATCAGAACTCTATATATAGTTATAATGAATACCTAGAATAGTTATATGCGTGTGTGTGAGAAAGAGAGTATGTATGTAAGTACGTGGGGAGTATGAGAGAGAGAGATTTCAAATGAAAGATAGAATAATACATTGACTACTGATAATATAATTAAATAGTTAAATCAGATTTTATTAAGGAAAATCAATTTAATTTATTAAATTCGAATTGTCTAACATCTTGATAATCGTTTTGAATTTTCACTCGAATTAATTTAGATCGCCTGATTCGTGATCCTGTAATTAAGGGCCAATCTGGCATGCGAGAGGGTTAAGGGTTTAATCCGCTACTGGCTGTCGTTTCAGTCACTGCTTTTAGAAACGAGGAGTCTGAATGTGTAAACTTCTCGCAGGAAAATCTGTGGAAGCATCTGATACAGACAGTTTGAGCAAATATCTCACATAAACAGCTTATGTAATTATGTAGCATATAAATTTCATAAAATCTCGCAAGGAATGGACAGTTGTGTAAGCTGAACAGCTGAGCAGCTTTCATAAGCATCTCATATGGACAGCAAGCTGTTTAATGTAATTTTATTTAAGTTTTGTCTCATACCATACGCAAATAATAAAACAACTACACTTAAAAATCTTCTTGGAGTGCAATGTTCTCCCTTCATCAGGCATCGTGTGCTTATTTCTGTCCAAATGTGGAACACAAGATCCACCGATTTATAAATAAATAACAATTTATATCGATAAATAATCTAGTTTTAGAACAGTTATTCTTTGTCCCCAAACAGTTATTGCTATCTGTGTAAATTTCTCAAACTATGCAAATGTATTTATTCCAAAGGAAATTTCATGATTAAACATTTATAATAATTAGTTCAAAGTAAATAACAGTAAAAACAGAAAAAGAATTCGATTTGAATTTGAATGTATTTATTCCAAAGGAAATTTCCTGATTAAACATTTATAATAGTATAATTCAAAGTAAATAACAGTAAAAATTGAAAAAGAAAATAAATGATTTGAATGGACATCGACTTTTATACCATGGGACATCGAATCACTTAGACTTTTCAATGAATATTATTTAATAATAGTCTTAATTATAATATTCACTTTTATGAATGTTGATAAATTAAACTGTTAGATGTATTGGCCAATTTATAAGGGATGACATTAGCTCATTAGAACAATATTATTCTCTATTCTGGGGAAGGAGATAATTATTTTGGAATGAGGAAGTAAAAATTTCCCAGGTAACTATCTTGTGCATTGAAGCATAGTAGGAAAATATCAGCTAAGTACATCAGCTGTACTACTTTGAAATGAAACACTATATCACAATCCCAACAAAAAATTGTCGCTGTCTAAAATAAACTCCAATTAACGTAAGCCACCACGGTATTTAATCCATACCTTTTCTTTCCTTCTTTAGCTAATGTGTGCTAACATGTTGACATGCTTAAAGCAATATGGAAGATATTAAAGAAATGTACAAAGTAGTAGATAAAAATATACAAAGTTAAGTACAATAAGTCTCAATATTGGAAAGGGATACAAAATCAAAACAAGAAAAAGCTATTAAATATTTGTATTAAAATATTGCCTGGTCTTTTTCATTTGTAATAATTTCTAACAGTTATTGATTACATTTTGTAGTAAAAAAACTAAATAAATATATGGACAGGTTGAATAAGAATCACACTGTTATATTTAGACTAACAAGTTGTTACTTGCAAGTATTATTTATTAGATAATAATAACTTGCATTATTGATATCGATTTGCAATTTTGTTTATTATTTTTGTTTTACATATACATTAAAATTGATTTAAATTTCATCATTTATCTTAAATACTGTTATTGCGATAGATGATTTTTTTTTTGTTATAAAAATATATTAATTTTGAGTGAAATAATTGTGCACTGAAGAAAATTTTGAACTATTTGAAATGAATTTGAAATATTTGAATTAAATTGTGGTCACACAAACATTAATATATTATATTAATATGCAACATATGAATATATTGCTTTGTTTCATTGATTTGCAATACATCGTGAATATATTGCTTTGTTTCAGTGACGTGCAACATATCATGAATATATTGCTTTGTTTCATTGACATGCAACTTATCATGAATATATTGCTTTGTTTCACTGACATGCAACATATCATGAATATGTTGCTTTGTTTCACTGACATGCAACATATCATGAATATATGCAATTTGTTTGTAACAAGTTAATATCACTGACATGCAACATATCATGAATATGTTGCTTTGTTTCACTGACATGCAACATATCATGAATATATTGCTTTGTTTCACTGACATGCAACATATCATGAATATATTGCTTTGTTTCACTGACATGTAACATATCATGAATATATTGCTTTGTTTCACTGACATGCAGCATATCAGGAATATATTGCTTTGTTTCACAGACATGCAACATATCATGAATATATTGCTTTGTTCCACTGACATGTAACATATCATGAATATATTGCTTTGTTTCACTGACATGCAGCATATCAGGAATATATTGCTTTGTTTCACAGACATGCAACATATCATGAATATATTGCTTTGTTCCACTGACATGTAACATATCATGAATATATTGCTTTGTTTCACTGACATGCAACATATCATGCATATATTGCTTTGTTTCACAGACATGCAACATATCATGCATATATTGCTTTGTTCCACTGACATGTAACATATCATGAATATATTGCTTTGTTTCACTGACATGCAACATATCATGAATATATTGCTTTGTGTCACTGACATGCAACATATCATGAACATGTTGCTTTGTTTCACTGATGCGCTACATATCATTAATGTGTTTCTTTGTTTCATTGATATGCAACATGTCATCAATGTATTGGTTTGCTTCATTGATATAGAACATGTCATCAATGTATTGGTTTGTTTCATTGATAAGCAATTGCGGTCAAACAAACATTAATATATTATATTAATATGCAACATATCATGAATATATTGCTTTTTTTCACTGACATGTAACATATCATGAATATATGGCTTTGTTTAACTGACATGCAACATATCAGAAATATATTGCTTTGTTTCACTGACATGCAACATATCAGGAATATATTGCTTTGTGTCACTGACATGCAATATATCATGAACATGTTGCTTTGTTTCACTGATACGCAACATATCATGAATGTGTTTCTTTGTTTCATTGATATGCAACATGTCATCAGTGTATTGGTTTGCTTCATTGATATAGAACATGTCATCAATGTATTGGTTTGTTTCAGTGATAAGCAATATACCATGAAAATATTGCTTTGTTTCATTGACATGCAACATATGATGAATATATTGCTTTGTTTTACTGATATGCAACATATCATGAACATAGTACTTTGTTGAAGTTTGTATATATTTTTTGTCCAGTAATAAGGTAGCTTATGATAAAAGAGGAAAAATAATTATTTTTAAATTTTTTTCTATTAAAGTTTGTATGTAAAAAAAAAAAAAACCGAAGCACATAAAAAAACGGACATGTGCAGCTATGGGAATATCCGCCAACGACAGATCCATTCATTAGCGAACAATTTTCTCCGACCCCGGATGAGTCAGCTTTTCTAAGTGGAATCTCGTCGTTCGCGCGGCTTCCAGCATTTCACTTAAACCAAAAAGCGGCCGGACGGAACATCGGCAACTTAATTAGTACACGGGGATCGTGACGGGATGACGTGCACGAATACGCTCGAGGGGATTGCAGATGGAGTCAGGGGGAGAGCTGTTGACAAAAGCGCGCTATCAGACGCAGGCCTACACGCGTTCGGGACCGAATTTCCGCATTTCAGTTAACGATGATGTCAACTGATGGTGGGAAATGTCCTGCAGTGAAGATCAGGAAATAAGTCAGTGGGGAGGGATGTAGTTTGATTTCTAAGGTTTTTTTTTATGCATCGATTAATTGTGAGGCAGCAAGATTGGTTCCCGGCTAATGAGTCAATGTCAGGGGAGGGTCACAAGGCTGAGTTGTTGAAATTGTTCAGCAGGTGGGGAGAGTTTAGTTGTTCATAAGGTCCTTGCATGTTTTCATCCGATGAAGAAGAAACGGAAATGTTGATGTGATGGAAATTTGCAATTTGAATGTATTAATGGGCGTTGTAGCAGTATATTAATTGATATCTTGATAATGAGCATATTTTATAATTTAAATGAACGTTTTTTATTTGATTATTTGTTTAATCTATACTTAATCTCTTACTTGTGGTCGTTGCAACCACTACTTTTATAAACAAAGAGACTGGATGGTGTAAACATCTCTCATGGAAAATTTGTGTGAGCGTCTGATACGGGCAGCTTGCACAAGTATCTCACATGAACAGTTTATGTAACTATGTCGCATATACAGTTCGTAAAATTATCTAGCAAGGAAAAGATAGTTATGTAAATATCTCGGACAAACAGATTTCATAAGCATCTCGAATGGACAGCAAGTTGTTTAGAGTAATTTTCTTTTAGTTTTGTCTCATACCATACGCAAATAATAAAACAGCTATCCTTAAAAGTCTTCATGGAATGCAATGTTCCCTCTTAATCAGGCATTGATGTCTGATTTCTATCCAAATGTGGAACACAAGACCCAACAACGCAAGACCCTGGTTTGATTTCTAGGGTTGTTTTATGCATCGATTAATTGTGAAGCAGCAAGATTGGTTCAATGAAGTCAATGACGAGGAGGGTCACAAAGTTTAGTTGTTGAAATTGTTCAGCAGGTGGGGAAAGCTGAGTTGTTCGTAAGGTCCTTGTATGTTTTCATCTGATGAAGAAGAAACTGAAATGTTTGGAGTGATGGAAATTTGTAATTTGAAGGTATTACTGAGTACAGTAGTAATATATAAATTGATATCTTGAAAAATAAAAAGATTTTACAATTTAAATGTTCGTTTATTATTTGATTATTTGTTTAATCATATATTTAATTTTTGTACAACTAATATCTAACTCCATCCGAAACACGTTTTTTTTTCGTTTTTTGTTCTTTTAACATACAGGGTGAATATTAAAAAAAATATCCCGATATATTTTCCTCTGACTATCATATATTCACGGAAACATTAATAAAAGTTTAATAAACATTAATTTAAGTTAATCTTTAGATATGGGCTCAAGAATAATATGGAAAACAATAGTTAAATTCTAGCAGTTAAGGTTATAGTGGCAAAATTTTGCAGATTTCAACTGACAACATCTTTTTTTTGTATTGGAATGCAGAACCATAAATAATGTTGGAAAGATATCTGCAGCACTAAAATCACTAGCGCTAGCGCTAGACAGTTTACGAAGAAAAGATTAAACAATTGTGGAGCTCACCAGAGCACGACTTTCTTTTTTAATGACGTTGCATTTAACATTGTGCCTTTGACTCAGATCCCAGCCTATAGAATATCCTTCAAAACGTGTAGTAGTAGTTTCCAAATTCTATGATGCTCAAGATTCCGAGCCGTCTTCTCAACATGTTTCCGTAACGGTTCCATTGTGTCCAGAAGTTTCAAGTGGGGGATTACCAACTATGGTTAGATTTTGCGAATAAATTTCCTATCAGGTATGATGATGTTAACAGCTGACCTTACGCATTTTGTGGATGAACGAGTCCTCTTTGGTAAAGTTAATTCGAAGAACTGCGTGAATCGGGCAGATGATAATCCCTACAACTTGGTTGCACTACTGTTACATGAAGTAAAAGCGACTGCATGGTGCGGTATAACAAGCATCCCTACTTTTTGAAGAGATTACTGTCGAAGGTTAACAAAAGTGTATGGTAACGAGTGCTTGCTACTTAGAAATGCTGACTAATTACGTAATTCCTGATTTGTAACAGTGAATGTTCTATCTGACCCGTGTGCATGCAAGATGTCATTTCCCTACATGTGGGATCTTCGGTCAAACGCTTCTTAGAAGAATATAAGAAAGAAGAAATTCAGAATTATCTCGTTTCCGTGCTCACCATGATCCCCCGTTCTCACTTCAATGGATATTTGTATTTGAGATTTAGTGCACATTTAATCTGCAAATTGCATCTTATTTGAAAGAGGCCATCAGACGTTCAGACGTTCAAGAGATTCCTCTTGCTATAGTGCATGCTTCAGTGCAATCCACCGTCTACCGCATGAAAAATGTCATCGTGTGTGAAGGATGTCAAGGGAAAAATTTGTGAAACACAATAAAATAATTTGCTTTTCGTTGCTGCTCCGATCTTATTAGTTGTTTTCACTTTTCTTTTTAGTCTGTTTAGCGCTGGTGATTTTCGTGTTATTGGTACTGTTCCAATGTTATTTATGATTTTTAGTTGCATAGAGTACATTCCAAAAAAAATAGGTATTTCCATTTCAAATTTTACTAATTGTTTCACTGTAACCGTAAATATTAGAGTTTAACTGCTGTTTTTCGTATGATTTTTGAGCGGATAACTCAAAATACCTTAAACCAAAATTTATTACCTTTCTGTAAACGATATGACAGCTAGGAGATGATATATCGGAATAGTTTTTTTATAAACACTCTGTACCTCTATATTATTGTAACAGTGCAATAAAAGCCACTGCTTTTTTCATTCGAATTAAGAATATGTGTGGTTAAGAAACCACGCACTACACGCGCAAGCATACATACGCAAGCACTCACACACACACACATATATATATATATATATTATATATATATATATTATATATATATATATTATATATATATATATATATATATATATATATATATATATATATATATATATATATATATATATATATATATATATATATATATATATATATATATATATATATATATATATATTATGTATATATATATATATTATATATATATATATATAATACATTTCACACACTGCCTAGATTTTTAAACACTGTATAATATTATGAAATGTTTTTGTGAAGATTGCTTTTTTAAAGGATTTTATATGTATATTAAACATTATGCAAGTAAAATAATATCTATATATATATATATATTGTTTTTATTTCAAATCCCTTTAACAAAAGAATATATTCATTTTGAAAGAATAGTACTCATCTCTTTACTGATGCTACATTTTTATAGTAATAGATGTTCTGATTGTAAATAAATTTGATTTACGTACAAAACACCAAATGCGTTGTCCACTGTTTAATGGTTTGATGGAAGCCGAATGACTTTTGAATGGATGGCAATGGACCCACGTGTGGAACGTGTGCCGTTCCACAGGATTGGCTGAGAACCGGATATCGTTCGGGGTGACCCCAGGGGTGGACATTTTGTGGCTTCAGGGGGTAGCAGGAGTTGATGGATTCTCGTCTCTGGTGATTGAGATGTAACGATAAATGTTGCAGATAGTAGATTGCGACAAATATTGCAAAATGTTATGCAGCGATAAATGTTGTAGTTAATATAATTGCACACTCTTAACTTTTATTAATTGTTAATCTAGTTGGTGATGCAAAATTTTATTTATAATATAAATGTTTAATTTGAAATTGAATATTTAAAAAAAATAAAGATGATTGATTTTTTAAATTAAAATAATTCAGATGTTAATTAAAATATTTCAGAATTCAAAGCTATCCAATTTATTTCATATTTTAATAATATTTACTGTACATTTATTAGTATGTAGTAGTATTTATTAGTTGGTAGTAGTATTTATTAGTTGGTAACAATTTTGTAATTGATCTCAAAATATCTATTATCTGAAATGTATTTGTTAGAATAATTAACTGTATTTTTTAAATTTTTAATTTATTAATTGAACATTAAATATTATATATAAAAAATAAACGTAATCTTATGATAATTTAAATTATAATTCTTGAAAAAAATTATCATATTTAATTTAATACTACCTGATAGTTCACCTTTGTGTTCATTCCATGAAACATAATTGTAAGTATTTCCTTTTTTCCATATATAAATATACAAAATGAATCCATACACGCTCAAAATGAATTTATGAACAATTTAGAGCAAACTTCGCACTGTAGATTATATTAAACGAAGATTTTTAATTGAAATTAAATATTGGATTTAAAATGTAAAATACTTAAATATTATGCGCATAATTGAAAATGGAAAATTGGAATATGATTATTTTTAAAATCATTTAATCTTTCGAATTATTAGATACGGCAATAGTGTGGTTATTTTTGTCGTTCTCTAAAGATTTAAAAATTTAACTGATACATCAATATTTTTCCTTTTTTATTAAAATATCATGTTACATCAACCTTAAATGAAATGAAATAATTTCATCTTGCTGTATACAAATCTATACCAATACAGACATACAACATACTATTTAAAATTGCATGGTGCTGCTTTTAACATAATACATAAATTTAAGTGAAGTATAAATTAATTATTTCTAATCAAGCAAATAAAATGCTGTTGATTCCAAAAAACTATTCATTAATGAATAATCAATTTATCAAAAACTGACATCTCAAAGAAAAAGATATAATGAAACACAAACCGTACAGTTCATAGTTGGGGGTCCATTGAAAAGCATATTTTTAGTCAATTTATCACTTTATATTATCTTCATGATTTACTTAACATTTATCCATTTGTTTATTTAGTTTTCTTCTAAATGAGATTTTATTACTTCCCCTTTTTATGTTTGATAATTTAAAAGTAATTCGAAAAATATTAGGTTGGGGAAAAAGAAATCCATTATTTTTATATGAAATTCAGGACTTTATTTAACATGCTTCGGATTGTCCGATTTGGGTCAAATATGCACCGTTTTGTTGTATGATTTGTTGCCATTTTAAAGGTAACTTCAGAATGCCTCTCTCATAGAAGTCCTGGTCTCTATTTGCAAAAAACTCTAGTAGTCGATTTTCACAATCCTCCCTAGACGCCAATTTTTTATCATTAAAGAAATTTTGCAATGCAAGAAAAAGATGATAATCGCTTGGTGCCAAGTCCGGACTGTATGGCGGATGCATTAAAACTTCCCAACCAAGCTCCCGAAGTTTCTGGCGAGTCACTGTAGATGTGTGTGGCCTAGCGTTGTCATGGTGGAACACGACACCTCTCCTGTTGTCCAACTCTGGCCGTTTCTGGTCAATCGCTATCTTCAAACGGTCCAGTTGTTGACAGTAGAGATCAGAATTTAGCGTTTGGCCATATGGAAGCAACTCATAATAAATAATCCCCTTCCAGTCCCACCAAATGCATAACAGAACCTTCCTGGCCGTTAGTTCTGGTTTGGCCACCGTTTGAGGTGCTTCACCGCTCTTTCACCACGATCGTTTTCGCACAGGGTTATCGTATGTGATCCATTTCTCATCTCCAGTCACCATCCGTTTAAGAAATGGGTCTATCTCATTCCGTTTGGCCAAGGCTTCGCAGATGGAAATTCGATCCATCATGTTTTTTCTGTTAATTGGTGTGGCACCCAAACATCGAGCTTCTTTTTGAATCCAGCTTTGTGTAAATGGTTTAAAACTGTTTTATGGTCGATTTTTAGCTCCTGGGCGATGTTACGACTGCTAACATGCCGGTCAACTTCGATCATTTCTCCGATTTTATCGACATTTTCGACGACCGGCCTACCTGTGCGAGGTGCATCTTTAACATCAAAAATTCCTGAACGGAATCTACGAAACCAAAATTGCACATAATTGGCTGTTACAGTATCGGAACCATAAACACCATTCACAGTTTTAGCCGCCTGGCTTGCATTTTCGCCTTTGTCAAAGAAAAACTGTAAAATGTACCGAATTTTCTCTTTGTTCACTTCCATTTTTAACACCCTGTAACTCCCAACTGAATGGACCAAACAAAAAACAGAAAAAGAATTATTTTAGTACGAAGTGCCACCTTTCTAACGAGCATAAATTGTTTAATTGATACTTTACGTGATATCGATCACTACAGCCATCTATCGAAAAAATAATGGATTTCTTTTTCCCCAACCTAATATAATAATAGTGCAATAAATCATAGCATCTACTTAAGTTAGGTTGCTCAACATAGCATTTGTACTAATATTATGTGGGAAATGTAAAAATTATTACATATCAGTTGCGCAAAAAAGCCTTGTAAATAAATTTTAACTACATCTGAATATTTTTGTCAGAAATTTGACTTTCATCTTTTGCAAACAAAATCACATATAGTCACATAAAGTTACATATATTCCATACATATATTCATATCAATTTCGGTTCTTTCCTATGTTAATTAAATAGCTTTTCATTGTACAGAATCATGTGATAATATAAGAGATAACTTCTGTAAAGTACTATAAAAGAAATATTGGAATTCAAATATTATAACAAAAGTATAACTCATTTTATGGATGGAAAAAGATGTACAATAACAACCTGAATAACATTAAATATGTTATTTTCGACTGCTGGCTGTTTGATTTAAGGTCATTTGCCTCAATACCGTAGACGCATATATCAAGGGTAACTATTAAGGGGTTCATACTCTCTGGAAATCTCTCTCTTCTACCAGGAAAGACTTTCTGACTTATGCATAGCATAGGAAGCATAGAAGGCTTCAGTTATCGGTGTCGTTTGCCAACTTTTAAACCCCATTACTGTAATACGGAAACCAAATGCGCCACCCACTGGGGTTCTTCAGACGATAATATTACAAATAAATAAGTTAAATATGTTTTCTGATAATATAGATTTACATCTAAATGTTTTAGACAAACGAACATTTCTTATCAATTTCCACTTATTTATCAAGGGAGATCAGATACAGTTTATTAGCTTCGCACAAATAGCTATATAAATCTGTTATATTAATTATGTAAATAAACTTCTATGAAAATAATTTTAATCGTATCGTTTAATTAACAATTAAACGAAATAAATAGCTGCATAAAATTCAAATTTAATTCAATCCCATTTGAGATTACCCACAATATTACAGAAATAAGAGATAATTAAGAGCAAAATGATTTTACGACTAGAAGCTCACAGTGCCTAATAATATGATTTGTTTTAATAATATAAAACATTAATATTTATTGTTATTTTTCGGTAAGCACGCACACAAATACAAACACACAGATACCTATATATATATAAAATGAAAAATATATGATATATTAAACAGTCAATATGTAATTAAATACGTGACATTATATTAATTACGTGACATGCATGTTTTAGAATATAGGCAAATATTTTGTAGTAAAATAACACAAAAATGATTACAAAGAGTTTATAGTGATTACTTTTTTTATTGTATATGCGTGTCGCCAAATATATGTAGATAAAAGAATCTTGCACATTTTAATGCATTATGTGAAAACAACCACAGCCGTATTGTTGCATGCAATTTTGAAATACATACATGTGTTTTTTTGGCAATTCCGTGATATAGGTTAGCAATTCTTGCAAAAATGCTTGTCCGTGTTCAATGCCTTGATAACCAACATAACTGAAAATCGGTTGTTGAGGTAAAAAAGAAGTAAAAAAAATGATGTAGTTTGCAACCTTTACATCTATACTAAAGACATTATCTCATAGCTTGTAAAAAATTAAAAAACAACGAATAAAATGTTTTTCCAATATTTCATTAAACTAGATCAGGATAATTTCTCATTTTCAATTGTTCTTTAAAATGTGAAAATATTTCAAGAAATTATCTTTGCATATAGTTTTTTAATGTAAATTGATCTCAGGTAGGATTGCAAGAAGATAAACAGAAAACTATGGTTGTGAATATTTAAATATATTAGTGAAAAATTCACCTTTGTTTTTGAGGTTTCCATATGCGACAAGCCTTTAACTTAGTCACCAATAAAACACCTAAGGATGTAATAGACTCATGGTCACTTAGAATTGCCCTTGTTAATTGAATCTATATTTTTCCACTGTATATTTAAAAGGACATACCAAAAGATAGATGGTTCGAAAAGAGGGTTCGGTCTTTTCGAATGCAATGGAAGGACATTCAGGGTCTTCAGATTCATTATTCCCTTCATTGGCCTAGATACTTAAGCTTTTGATTATATTCAGCATATTGAATTATGAATCTGGTTTCCAACACATATGAGATCCAGACTCGTTATGTTATCAATCAGACTATCTTTTATTTATGAATTTATCTTTGAGCAATGTTTTATATTTTAAGCACAGTAAAATCAATTTTTTTGTTTTTCAATTTTGATTTGAAAACTACAAATTTAATCATTTCTTTTAAGAGACGGAAAATATGTTGCATAATGAATTCCATTGAACAGGAGGCCAAGAAATCGCAGATCTGATTTTTTTTTTGTGTGTCCCCATTAACAATCGGATTCAGAGCAGACCTACATCCATCTTAAACGGGTGCAAGATAACAATGCAGGCGGCAACAATGCGCAGGGCCAAGAGGCGCCTTCATGCACTGTTGAAACGTCCTCGCGTGAATATGGAAAAGAACTCCAAGAGGAGGTGATGTCAAGGAGGAAGCCGGACCTCCTTTGTTGTAGGGACGTTTGTGAAAACGGGCGTTTGGGGAAAGTGCATATATTTTATGTTCTTCTGAATCAGTAATGGCCAGTTTAGCGCCTGCTAGTATGGCGGGGAAAAAACAGAGGAGAAAGACGTATGTTAAAGAGGACTACCGTGTTGGATGGCATTGTTGTGTCGTGAAGTTTGGCTTGGGTGATTTTTGTAGCGTAGGGTTGTTTTTTTTATCCTGCCTTTCTTTTTTTGGTAGTGTTATGAATACGATGGAAGAAAAATGGAGATGTAAAAAAAAAATAAGCATTTGGTTAGGAGTCAAGTATACTGAATGGAAAACAAGATGGTTTGGATAAAAATATCCGCACATAAGAAATACACACATGTGACAAATTCAAAGTTTAATTTAATTTTTTTATATATATTTTTCATATATATTTAAAAAAATTTGGCTTTTTTATGTTGATAATACATTTGATTTGTTTTAGATTTATAAAACAATCGAATAATTATTCATAAGTGCTTCAGGTTTTTTTTTTTTTTTTTTTTTTTGATCGAAAATCATAAAGATGGTATATATAAAAATAATGTGTTAAAATAATTTACAACATATTTAAAAAATGCACTTTCTTGAAATAGTAGAATAATTTATTTTTTATAAAATACTATTTTCAAATCATTTGTAAGAAATATATCATGTTTCCATTTATAAAAGATAAATGGAATTTCCTTTAAAACCTACTTATTATTCTTAATTCTAGCCAGTTAAATAATTAAATTCAAAAGATTTGTTTCATTAAAAACGAGTTCAGATCAATAGTATTGAAAGGTAAATTATCTTAGTCCATATATAGTTCCTTAATTGTCTAAGAAAAATAACAGAATTTTATGATTAAGTATCAATAATTTTCTCTAAAAGATTGAAAGAAATTATAGGTAAAAAGTAATGTTTTTTTTTTTGTTTTTTCAACAATGTAAATCATTGTTATACAACAACCATGCGTGATTTTATAAATTCATTTGAAATTAAATGTGTTTCGGTCTTATTTTTAAATATCTTTTTCTGAAAAGTTCCTAAACTTTAGTACGATTTGAATCCAAATATATTTTATGTAAAAGCTGTTTTTGAATATTCAACTAGTCTTGTCGAATTTGAACAAAATATGTCTTGGTTTATGTCATAAATTTAATTTAAGCTTTTTAGCCAATTAAAATCAGTTACAAATCAGCAATATTTAATGAAATTTTATATGAGAAATGTAACCCAAATAATAAGGAAAAGCAAAACGAGCATATTTAAGGAAGTTCTAAAGTACAGAAAAAAAGTTATATACAATCAAGAAACAGGAAAGTACCTATTCGATTACAATCTTTAAAATTATACGATTATTCAGTAAATTTTTCAAAGAAAGAGAACATAACGAAAAACGGTTACCAACCATATTACTAAAATTACAAAAAGAATAAATAGTTATTTCAAGGATTCCATTTAATGCTGCTTACAAAGGTCTGCTACAAAATGAAGAGCAGTCACCCCGCCCACACAGTAAGTCCATTAGATTATTCAGTGAAAAGATGTTTCATGCTGCCTTTAAAAATCATACATTTCATATATTTTAAGTTATTTTTTTAAGATGGCCTTTTTTCCTGCTAATCAGTCAATTTGTCAACAATGAATACAAGTTTATAAAACTTTCTTTAAAAAAAAATTATTTTTAATTATTGCTCTTTAGGTACTGCAGAAAAAAATCTGAATACTAAAATAAAAAGAAAACCATATTACATACGATGTCACTGAACATACTTCATGTGACTTACATATGTTGTTGTTGTTTCTTATCCCACTTGGCTGGCCAAGCCCACGAGCCCATATGGACTCATGATTGAAGGGGAAGGAAGCAGCTTCTGTTGTGATGGAGCACCCGTAGGTAGAAGCCTGACTTTTTGCTCCCGTGACGCTCTTACAGTCATAGAAGACCGGGAACGGCTTAAAGTGGATTCGAACCACTACAAACATCCATGGCACCGCCGGGATTCGAACCCGAAACCTGTGGCACCGAGCGCCAGACTGACACATTCAGGTCCCAAATTTCATGTTGGTGGTCACCCACCCAAGTACTGACCGCGCCCAATGATGCTTAACTTCGGTGATCTAACGAGAACCGGTATATTCAGCATGGTACGGCCGTACTTACATATAAATTTGTATTGATTCATTTGTTAAGAATCATTCTCCGCTCGTTTTCAAAGTAATAAAAAAAAATAGCAAATTTTTATTTCAAAACTGAAATCCGATTTTACTATAATCAGGAAGAAATAAAAATAGACTTTTCCATCAGGACTTTAAATTTAAAATGTGTGCAATGACTCAAAATCAAATTCGTATTTCAGCTTTTTTCATATCGAATGAATTGATTCGGTCATAATTTTGGAGACTTTGTTGTACCGCATCGGATCCAAGCGTGGCATTGTCATTCATTAACTATCTGACCCTCCAACCGCAAACTCCCACATTAAGACATTGTCCGTCACGTGACTCCTGCCGGAAGGCCTCACGTGCCACGCACACCGTCCAACCGGAAGTAACACCGTCCGGAAGTGACGTCGCGCACCGCAAAGTGACGTCCGCACAATCGGTCCCGATTAGGGAACAAAGTATCTTCCTCAATGGAAGAGAATCAATTTTTCTTTGGGTTCTCGCGATTAAGCCCCCAATAAAAAAAAAAAAAAAAAAAAAAAAAAGAAAAAGAGAGAGAGAAAAAGAGAAAGAGAAAGAGATGGAAGTAGAGAATGAGGAAACAGGGCCCCCAAAAGCCAGAGTGTAGGAAATGGCGAGCGAAGATCTAATGCGTTTTTGATGGAAACCGCGCATTGTGGGGAAAAAGTGAGGCACGCCAATGCTTACTTTTGCGTGATTGGAAGACGGTGATTACTAGAAAAAGTCCTAATAACCGACTCAGCTATACGTGCTTGTATGGAAAAATATTTGAATGGATGTGGCTTTGAATCCTTTATTAGTATCCAAACTTAGCGTTTTCTCTTCTGGTGGCAGGGCGAACACCTTAGAGAGGAAATTGTCTTTTGAGTGAAGTTGGACAAAAAAAATTATCCTTCAAGTTGCAGTTTTTTTCTTCTGGTTTTCATAGAAATAATGTATTCTTTTTCCATTTGTAATTTTAGGTGTGAAGTAATTGGTGTGTGGTTAAATGTTACAAAGTAACGCACTGTATAAAATTAGAATTATGCTGTAAAATTTTTTTTTTTGGTTTTAAATGTTTTATGCATTTCTATAATTAAATTTATATAAATAGAAAAATCGATGCTTACAAGTTGTAGGATTGTTATAGTTATCTTTCAAGTGTTATAAGCCATATATATCTACTTTGTGCATTTTTAATAAATTATTATTTTTTTAAATGGTCAGACAATGGTCTTACGGATCTGTAATGGTCAGCATGGTGGCAAACAAAAATACAATTATTTTAACATTTAATTTAATATTTTTGCTTTCCTTTTTGATATGTATGATAAGAAAAAAATTGGTAGAATTATTGCTCAGATTTTTTTTTGTGTGTTTTTTGGTTTTCCCCGAAATAATGTATTCCTTTTCCATTTGTAATTTTAAGTGTGAAGTAATTGGTGTGTGGTTAAATGTTACAAAGTAAAGCACTGTATAAAATTAGAATTATGCTGTAAAAAATATATTTTTCTATTTTAAATATTTTATACATTTATGCAGTAAAATTTATATGATTAGAAAAATATTTACAAGTAGATTTATTGTTATTGTTATCAAATGTTATAATCCATATGTATATATATATTTTGTGCATTTTTATAATTTTTTTTTTCAAAAGTGGTCAGGACTTACAATTACTTCATTAATGTGGCTTGCAGCAATAATAATTAATTTATTTATTTTACTTTCGTTTTAGATACGTATGGCAGGAACAAAAATTGTTAGACTTATTGTTCGCCATTCTAATAAAAAAAAAAAAAAAAATAAAAAAAAAAAACATAAACTCATAAAACATAAACATTTGAAATGAAGTGATGCATAATTGATTCTAACAATCACTATACTTCAAATCTACAGTTATTATAAAAGTAAAACTTAATATACATATTATGTAAATCTTAATGATCATAAAGTTTTTTTAATTATTATATTAAATATATTAACATAATTAATATTCAGTAAATTTATCTAAATTTTTGTATATTTAAATAATAATAAAATATTTAAATAAAATGAAAAAGTTCATAGAAACAAATTTATTTTTGTAGGTATTATTATTTTGATTGCTGCGTTGCCCTCTAATGATTTTCAGCTCACATTAAAAAATAAAAGTTAATGATGGCTCCCCGATCCAACTTCTGTGATGTTGCTTTCACTGTATGTAACATAAAATGACTGTAAAGCAAGTTCTACAGAGATCACAATAGAATAGGTTATAATTTTAAAATTTATGTTAGATAAAAAGTCTTCTAAATTAAATTTGAAGACGAAACTGAATAAAATCTAAAGAATTTAAATGCTTCATAACTCTAATGAAACGTAAAAATGTAAAAAAGTTTTTTTATTTAAAATTAGTCTGATTACTTAAGAAACTTCAAACAGAGCAAATAATAAATAAAATAATATGCTAGTACAGATAACATTTTGGAATAATAAAATAAAATTTGATAAATTTATGAATTTACAAAAATAATTGCTAAATAATATATATAAAAAGTAATTTGTACTGATATAATTATTTTTTTTTAAATTCTTTGATTTTGAGTAAGTTTCATTATTTTTAATATATTATTTATTAAAAAAATATCCCATATAAAAATTAGTAGTTTTAAATAATTTACTAAAACCTTTAAATTCGCTACTAATTTGAGTTTTGCCTGAAATATATTATAATAATTTACTGATAGTTATTTTAATGTAATTGAAATTAAAAAATCTCTTAAGATTTATATTATTAAAGGAATTAATTATTAAGGGAATCAATATAATTATAAAATTAAAAAAGTTATTATTTTTATAAAGGTGGACTTTATTTTTATCAGATCCATATGCAAAAAAACTTGCACAGTTTCTAAAAGAGCAAATATGAAAAATTATTAATAATTAAAAACTACAACAACTGATATGTTAATATTTATGAATTATTTAATACTTATGAAAGTGAAATGTTACTTTTAAATTTGTACCTGTTGTTATTTTATAAATAATATATTCATTATATTACATCCATAGTTTGTATCTTCTGCAAGCTCACATAAAAAAATACCAGTCCGGAGTGATTAAGAAAAGGAAAGGAGAGTACCGAGATCCACCCATAACGTGTTATCAACTAATGAGGAAAGAATAAAACAAAATTTTTTCAGGTATATTACCACCACAGAAAAAAAAAAATCTTTATAAGAATCTTACACTCTAAAAGAAACTGGAAAATACAATAATGAAGGCCATAATCCCCCGTCTATCCCCGTATATATATAAATATATATATACGAACTCTTTATATTAATTTATACAAGTTTTTAGTAAGGAAAATATATTAAATCAGTAGTGCCTTTTATATGTATACTTATTTCAACGTTTTTAACTAAATAACTAATTGAATGAATTATGAAGAAACCCATACTGTATTACTGAAAGTTTTTATATGCAGCTACTTCTACATAATTGCGTATAGGAAAAGTTTAATGTTTTGATTATTTAATTAAATTAAGTTCAAATTAGTTCTGTTTTACAACTTGAAACTATTCATAATATTTCGAAGTAATGGCTCTTACTTAATTTATGGAAGCGAAAATTTAAATTTTTGATTAGGGGAAATTGCGCAAATAAATAATAAAAATTAGTAATGACATTTAAAACAATCTCTTTTATAATTTATTATGTTAGAATTTCCATATATACTGTAACGTATATATATATATATATATATATATACGTTATTTAATTTTTACACTACGTCATACACGAAACCAAAAGGGATGCAATTTGGAAACCAGTGGAATCACCGGCCTATTCTGTCACTTCAGAGAAAAAATAAAAACAACATTTCTCGTCAACTCGTTGCAGAACTCTCTCTCCTTTCTTCAACAAAAAAAAAAAAAAAACTACTTTTAAGACAATCCGTCAAGAGAGGGGATTCAGCTTCCCTCAGTTCTTATTGGAGTAGTCATTTGTCAGCTCATGGTTTATCACCAATCACGATGGAACAACTCATTGTATATCTAATTTTCAATCTGTAGTTGTTTCGACCTGTGAAGGTCGCACAGACTTTCGCTAAATTCCTCCTGAGTCTCATTATACATGATACCGAATATTTGCTATTATATTTGAGTGGAAGGTGTTCTCATTAGTACAAAACCCTAATTGCATGTAATATAACTACTCACAATAAAGCTCGCTTGCTGTCAAATTTGAGTGATGGGTTGATACTATATACTTATCAAATATCATACATTCCTCTCTTATGGGAATGAAATGCCAAAACTCTTCCCGTGAGAAAAAAAATGCTACAATACTGATAAGAATAATACATATATGAAAAAATATTTTTAAATACAAAAATATTTACTTTAGGAGCAGTGCTTTTTATCTATTTATATAATTGTAGCTATGCGGAGATGGACTTAAAAAAATATAATTTTTGACTGTAATATAATAAAGGTTACTTTTAAATTTGTGTTACTAATTTATTTAATGAATCTATGCATCTACTAATTTAGTGCTTAATACTGATTTTTCTATTTTTTGTATTTAAAAAGAAATTCATTTCTTATTTTTCATTTCTTATTTTAATAATTGAAGATTAAAAAATTTTCCAATTGTACTTCTTTGTCTTCAGGATGAGAAATGATGGCTGAAGATTTAAGTAATGTCTATTGAAGAATTTCAATAATTTATTAAGTAATACTAGATAGCTAGAAAGCTAGAAAGCTAATAGATTAGTTATTATATTTCAGCATTTTAATTAATCAGTAATATAATGTCTTACTATGAGTTAATTTAATGCTTTAATTTAACCAATATTGATTGTTTATTTAACTTATTTGCGTTACATCAATTCTTTATCTGGACACTGAGTAATATGCAAAGTACAAAAGCCATTTATTGGCAGAACCACCATTTGTACCAGAAATCCAAGAGCAAAATCTTCTCCCATTCCCTTATAATCGAACATCTCGTTCTCCTCCAGCACAAAACCCCCATCTTAATTTCTAATGCTTCCAAATTAACACCCTCGAATCTTTTTCATTTTCTGCAAATGTGCACCACTTTTCACTTTCCCGAAAGGCGCCCCCCTCTCGAATTAAAAGAGTGCCGACGACAAAATCAAGTGGACGGTCCGACATTTAATTGCCTTACAAGGGATTACGCTAATTAATGCATTGAAATTAATTAAGGAGATCGGCCTTCGTTCATTGAGAGGGGGCCCCCCAAATTGATCCTTTCTCACGAGATCTCGCGGTAATCCTTTGTATTTCCTCCCCTGGCTCAATGACCCACCTCTCTCTCCTTTAGCCCGAGGAATGCAGCTGCGTGAAAGGCTGAATGGAAGCATTCAGGATCGTATGTGAATTATTCAGACTCGGAGCGAGACTTGTTGAGAAGGATGAAGGTGAATGCAGACAATGGCACCGGCTAATTTCAGGGGTAAATTCTTGTCTGCATGACAGCCGTATATTCCTGAATGAGTGATTTTACTATAAAATATTGTCTTAATATTTTATAGTGAAATCCATATAATACGTATCTTTCAAGAGTTTTTATGTTATAGAGCATATTACAATGCAGTCAAATATAATTATGTCCTTCAACAATAGAATGAACTCAATTCTAATTATACTCTTCAGCAATAAAATTAAATCAAACATAATTATGTCCTTCAACAATGTAAGGGAAATATAATTATGTCCTTCAACAATATAATTGTCTTTCAACAAATAATTATGTCCTTCAACAATGTAATTATGTCCTTCAACAATATAATTAAGTCAAATATAATTATGTACTTCAACAATAATTTTTTAGTGTCTTTAGTTTGTGCACATACTTTTTGCAAATCATCGTTTTCAGACCAAAATCCGTATTTTGCAACCAATTTTTATGCTTGAGATATTTTATTAAGCACATTGTAATTTGTAAGTAATAACATGGCTGAATGGAAGCATTTAGGATCGACTTGTTGAGAAGGATGAAGGTAAATGCAGAAAATGGCACCAGCTACAATGCCTGAATGACTAATTTTACTATAAAATTTCAGGGGTAAATTTTGTGTTATAGAGCACATTACAATGTAATTAAATATAATTATGTCCTCAAGAATATAATTAAGTCAAATATAATTATGTACTTCAACAATAACTCTTAGTGTTTTTACTTTGTGCACATACTTTTTGCAAATCATAATTTTCAGACAAAAATCCTTATATAGCTACCAATTTTTTTGCTTAAGATATTATTTTTCAACAATTTTTATAGTTATAGAGCACATGGCTTGGGAGAATTCAGGATCGTATGTGAATTATTCAGACTCTGAGAGAGACTTGTTGAGAAGGATGAAGGTGAATGCAGACAATGCCACTAACAAATTTCATGGGTAAATTCTTATCTGCATGACGATACATTCATAAATCAGTGATTTTACTATTATTTTAATACCAAAGGCCATATTTTTCAACAATTTTTATATTATAGAGCACTTTACAATGCAGTCAAATATAATTATATCCTTCAACAATATAATTAATTCAAATATAATTATGCCTTTAATAATATAATTAAGTCAAATATAATTATGCCCTTCAACTATATAATTAAGTCAAATATAATTATGTCTTTCCACAATATAATTAGGTCAAATACAATTATGTCCTTCAACAATATAATTAAATCGCATATAATTTTGTCACTCAACAATATAAATAAGTCAAATATAATTATGTCCTTTAACAATATAATTAAGTCAAATATAATTATGTTCTTCAACAATATAATTAAGCGAAATATAATTATGTCCTTCAGCAATAATTTTTTAGTGTCTTTAGTTTGTGGGCATACCTTTTTGCAAATCAACATTTTCAGACCAAAATCCTTATTTTGCAACCAATTTTTATGCTTAAGATATTTTATTAAACACATTGTACAAGTAATTTTTTAAATAATACTTTTTATTTATACTAAGTATATTTATTTTTATTGAAATGGAATTTAAGATTATTATTAACAATATTCAAGTTCTTTTTTAGTATATGAA
The DNA here is from genome assembly GCA_021605075.1 of Caerostris darwini. Classification (NCBI taxonomy): domain Eukaryota; kingdom Metazoa; phylum Arthropoda; class Arachnida; order Araneae; family Araneidae; genus Caerostris; species Caerostris darwini. The sequence continues at coordinate 527,671 of BPLQ01008573.1, forward strand.
ATTTATTTTCATGTATAATTATATGATATTTAACTGATATATTTATTTCTGTTTTTTAAACAATATTTTTCTAATAAGTAAGTAAACATAAATAATATTAGAAAATAATTTAATCTTTTAACAAGCTAATCTGGAAGTAAATAGAGATGAAGTAATACAAGAAAAAACACCATTTTTTTAGATTGATAGTATCTATAAAATAATAAAAACAAACTCAGAAACGTTTAATGTTTTACAAATTTACATTTTGATATTTTACAAATTCCTCAATTTTATTGATTAAATTAAAAGGATATGCAATCAAATTAGAAAACATTTTTTCATTCATTCATTTTTTGTCCTTTTATTTTATTCATTTTAATTGTTTTATTGAAGTACAATTGTACAGGAATGTAAAAATGTCAATCGCCATTTTTTCAAGAATGTAATTTATAATTTTTGTTTTATGCTCTTCTATCAAATAGTTCACATATATAATTTTAATTAATATTACTTCCGTCGTTTTTTCACGTCAACTGATGTAATATATATATTTTGAGTAACACTATTTCGGTTGTTTTTTATTGCTCTTTACGGCACATAAGGAACAATACCTGGAAGTTGGAAAGATAATGTAATGTTTACTTTTATAATGTCTTCTTTTCGGAAACACCTTAAACAAAGTTAATATATCAATTATACAATCTGATTTCAAAGAAATACTACTATTACAATTACATTGAGTGTAAAACAGCGGTTGTGGCCCATTAATTAAACCCTCATCCTTTTCAGTGACAGTGAGTGTTCTGTCCCTGAGCAAAGAGATTAATTAGATAAGAAATTATGTTTCAAAAAATTTCTAAAAATATTATTAATATATAATTAAATTTCATTGTATTTTTGTTTTTATTTCATATTATTTTAATTGACATTTGCCTTTTGAAATTATTTTTTTAATATAACATTGTTTTAAAATATTTCAGACCAATAAATATATTAACAGTTATCAATTCAAAATAATGTAATCGCTTTTTCAACCAAAAAATAACATTGTTTATATTTTTGTGGGAAAAAAAGTTTCTGGCGGAATTCTTTACGCAGCCTTTCCGCGTGCAAGAAACGTTCCGAACTCCGCAACCAGTTGTTTTATTTGGCACCTCCCCCAAAGAAGGCAAGCTTGTCAGCCTTTCAACCAATCAAAAGTCGTCGATGCCGCGAAAAACAACACAAATTCCACCCTCTCGGCTCATTCCTCATTTTTCCGACAGAGGGCACCCTAGTGTAAGGCCGCGTGGTTGAAAGTAGGTTGACAGAATGTAGTTTTCCTGCCACGCTGTGAAGCTCAGCAGTGAAGCACTAGCTACCCGTCCATGCTGTTGCGACCCTGTAGCGCTCTCAATTCCCCCACAGGTGCAATCCCTGATGGTCATCCCTTTGGGGTGTAATTGCTCTAATTTGGGGTGACATTTATCTGGTGCTAATTTCTCACGAGCTTCGCACGATTGTCAAGAAGAAAATAATTAAAAGTGGCAATAGGAAATAATTTTTTTTTTGTTTGTTTGTTTGTTTTTCATATTTGTAGTGGTCAAGAACTTGAACTATGATCTTGTCAACACCTGTGACGTAACTTGATGACTGTCAACTATGTCCACGACTTAAAAATATTGATAAGACAATTTATATTGAAATATTTTTTTCAGTATAAAAAAAGCATTGTTTCGCGTTGAAGGACATAAAAGCAAGAAATAATTAGTTGTTTACTTCCTTCGGCTCATTTAATTTAATTTAAATAAATAGAAAACATGTAAAAAGTTGGTTCCATGAAACTAAAAATGGCATTTCTTTAGAAAGGCAGTTAATTCTTTTTGTAAACAAATGCACATGTTTTTGTACTTAAACATTTTAAAAACAAACTTTTTTCTACTAAAGACAACTTGATAAGTAAAAAAACAATTTGCAGTGACTCTTGTTTGAAGTGATAATACTAGTGGCTCTGGAGGACAAACTTTTACTTAAATAGATATTATGACAACAAAATAAATAAAGTTGCATAAATTGCCTTAAAGACCAAATATACATATATAAACCAACAGCACAACCAATCCTGTCCTGTAAACATACAACTGTCATTTACAAGAGACTCTACAATATGTAAATGTTGTTCATCTCATTACAAACTGTTGGACAGAAGTAATATTGTCCATATTGTTGCTTATAAACATAGACATTTAAATGAAGTAGAAAGACAAGGACATTCTACAGAAGAGCATGCCTCGATCTTTCTTGGTAAAAAAAGTGAAACATCCCATTGACCATGCCAGCCGGTGGTCCTACAGAGAACCATCCAGTCCTTCTGAAGCAGAGCCGGCCCACCGTGTCCGCCATGTCCACCATCGCCACCCTCTCACCAGTGCCTCAGTGTCCGTTACACAAGCAGTAAGTGCATTTAATTTTTATACTAAAAGTCATTAAAGCAGGAAGTCAATTGTTGAAACTCAATCCTTGATAAATAAGTCAATCGTTTGATATCTTTCTATAACTTAATAGCTTTAATTTTTATGATATTCAAATTTATCAAAGTTAATATTTAAACTATTTTCGTGTTTGTATTATATTTATTTAATTCAATTTTGATTTAACAATAAATATTTTAAGGTTACGAAACTAATATCTCAGAAATCTATTTTTAAAATTTAAAAATATGATATTAAATAATTTATAATGTGACTTATTTATAATGTAATTTAACACTTATCTTTATTTTTTATAAATATAAGTTATGTTAAGATTATTACTAAAAGCAGACTTATTGATATTATTTAAATTACAGTTAAACAAATGCATGAATTTCATGATTTTGCTGTGGGTTTTAAGATTTAGAAGTTAATCGTCAACATGAAACATACATTGATTTGTTTTATAAGTAAAATATATAATTGGGAAGGTGTGTGATTCATATTAAAGTTCTTTTAGCAAAAAAAAATGCATTTTTATTAAAAATATTAAAATTTCAATTATTTTCTAAGTAAAATTTCCGTGTATATTTAAAGATTCCGTTTAGTTGCGGAAACGTATGACTGTTGCTATTACTATGTTCGTTGAAAAAAATGTTCTTTGGGGACTCTTTAAATGACTTGCATATTTTCAAGATTAACATTGTTTAAAAGTTTTACAAATTTATTTTTAAAAATAACGTTTTATTTTATGTTTGTAGTTGATTATTTGCAATGCAATCAGTCCCCCATTTTCTGTTTTTTTTTAATAAAAAAATATTTCAATGCTTTACAATGTTTATTAACTATTACACAAGATGTAGCACAAATCCTATTAATTGCTTTTCCTTTGAAAATTACTACCGTATAAATATTTAACATAAGAAAATGTATATAAATATGTTTCGTAAACGAAATGTTACCTGAAAAGTTTTGGTTTTTGATTTTTTGATTATTATAATTTACATTACTTTTCAGAGCTTTTTTTGCATTTACTTAATTTATCCTTTATAAAAAATGATAATTTATTTTTGCTCAAACCTTTGTTTTTAAGAATTGAATGTATTTTAATACAAACAATAATAACAGTCTGTAAAATAATTAAAATTAAAATTCAGCATAGTCATAACTCAAATTTTGCTGTTATTTTAGATAATTTGCCATTATAAAGTAAGATATTTTTCACAACAATTTTCAATAATCAAGAAAAAAATGTTATATCTTTTATGAGAATTTACTCATCGAAAAAATCAAATTTAAAAAAATGCAAAAATTGATGTGTCAGCACAATATAACTACTCACTAAATCACTAAATAAAGTCTCGAAATTAAAAAGTTAACGTCAAAATATAGAAAACGTATATATTTATATTTTGGTTGAAGTTTGAACTATATTCTTATTAATGTAAAATAAATACTTAATTAATATCTATATATCTTATATCTTGAATTATATATCTTGAAAAAAAATTTAGCTACTACTTTCTCATTTATTACAGTTTAGATAAGTTAAAAAAAACTGAAAAGTCACGACCATTTCTCGACATATTTATTTGAATATATCTTTAGTCTTTTAATGTAATTTCGCAGATAATTAAGTTAATGAAATTTCAATATAAATGAATTATGCAATTTTATAATAAAAATTAAAATTTGATTGCATGATTAAACTAAATTAATCCATATTTTTATTTTTATTTCTCTCAAGTATCCGTTACTGGGTTTCTTATCAAAAATTGTGCTTTTATTTTTGAAAACTCCAGGAATTCGTATGAATTGAGTATGCCGTTTCGAATGTTTATAAATGATGCAGTTACAGGGTTTTTAAAATTCTAACTTATAAAAAGTGATAATTTCCTTTTTTAAGACGATGACTTAGAATTGTACAACGGAAACATTGAGTCATTTAATATTAAGATATTAGAGTCCGTAAATAAAAAATTAGTGGGACCGAAAGCAGAATAGTTTAGATTCTTCCGAAATTTATACAATTGTGGATAAACAAGCAAAGAAAATTGACCGATTATAAAATAAAACTACAATTCATCCTTATAACGTTAGTAAAAAGGGAATCAAAAGTTGAAACCATGGTAATTTTCAAAATTTCCTAGCTGTAAATAATAATATTAATAAACAAATAAATAATAAAAAAAAAAATAATAATAATAATTTTGTGCAGAAAAGTTGAATCTAATTTAAATGTTGATACACTTGCTATCGAGTCCTAAAGAAGATTATGTTATTAAAAGTTAAATGATAATATGCTTGAAAGATAAATTTATTTTAATTTATTTATTTTGTGAATTTTACGATATAAACTGAAATATTTTTTTGTTTGTCGATTTATTTAAGATTCAATCAGATTCAATCATTAAAAAATAATTACTTGTAATTTTATTAAAAATCAGATAAATTACTTTTCGATTATATGTAACAATATTATGCTTTATGATCATCATCATTATTAATGGCGCAACAGCCCCATAGTAAGCCAAGGCTGTCTGTTTGATTGCAGATTTTAAAACAGGAGATATTTTCTTTTTACGGGGTAGCATTGTCACCCTTATGCTCTACAGTCATATTTGACAGGGACCTACGATGTAAAGGTGATTCCGAATCACAAAAACATCCATGGCATAAAGCACCAGAGCGCTAGTCATTAGGCCATCAGGGCCAATATAATGCTTAATTATATAAAATTGATTAATTTGTAAAAAAAAATCCTTCATTAACTTATTTGTTTCGTTCAATAAATGAAGTGTAACGAAATAATCGTAAATAACTGATATAATACAAAAGCGTTTTAATTAGAAACTTATTGTTTATAGTAATTTAATATATTTTAAGAATACATCAAATAATTAAAAACCTTATTTATTAATAACATAACCGTCATTGAATCGGCTGTTTTAAATTATTTATGTTTCGAATTTTATAAAGAAAATTAGAATTTCATATCAGAAGTATCGTAAAGCATATTAAAAGATTAAAAGAGGCAAAATGCAAATAATATCATCAAAATGAAAATAATATTATCATAAACAAATATTATTATGCAAATATTATTATTATTATTATTATTATTATTATTATTATTTTGGAGATTTGCTGTTCACTCTATAAAATAGGTAAATTAAATATAAATGTAACCTTTTAAATAAATTTAAATAAACGCATAATTGATAAATATCTCATTAAAAATCTGGAATTAATATTATAAATTTGAGATTTAACTCAAAGGATTTATATTAGATAGAAGAATGAGCTGATAAACGTTTACCATATATTCAGTACTTGCAAGCACGCACACAGTTTTGGGTTTAAGTTTCAGAGTTTGCGAAAGTTTTTTGGTAAACATCGGTGATTCGTTATACCTTATTGCGTGGTTTAGAAATAAGGGAATGCAACATTAAAAAGTTAAAAATGAGTTGATTAAATTATATTAAGACAATGAAATTATAAATCTTTTTTGGCTACTATAGATGTTTCAGAAGCAAATTCGAGCAAAATTAAGCTCCAATGAAAGTCGAAATCCCCAATTAGACCTTATAATTTTCGTGATTCCCTTGTATAGGAGATAAGAGTAAAATGAAAAAATTATATAAATATATTCATTTATTCATTCGTCGTTATCAAAATTAGGATATAAACAATATTATTAATATATTGATAATTGAAATTTTTTGTATTGATAATTAAAATTTTATTGTTAATATAGTGATAATTGAACTCTTTTTTTGCTGTTAACATTATGATATTTATATTAACATTTACTATTTTTTGAATATATGATATGGTAATGAAATTTCTTTCAATATTTGTTTCTAATTACACCATAGGGCCTGAATGGTCGAATTTATAGAGCTTTCGCGCTCGGTGTGTCAGGGTTCGAGTCCCAGCTGTGTCATTGATGTTTGTAGTGATTCGTAGTTCACTTTAAAGCCTTAAGTCCCGATCAGAGAGTCACGGGGTCAAATCAGACTTCTACCTACGGGTATTTCAACGCAACAAAAGCTGGTCCTATTTCCTAGAACCATTAGTCCATACGGTTTCGTGGGCTTGGTCTAGAAGTATACCGAGTGGAATAAGAAACAAAAACAACAATTACACCATATTGCACAATGAAAACAAATTAAGTTGAAACAAAACTAATAGCCAAGTCATTATACTTAAAATTAAATTAATATATATTAATACAAAGATTCTTAAGATGAGTAAAAAGTTCTTAAATTAATTAATTCACTTAAATTAATTAATTGAAACACACAGTGCTATCAACTTAATATTGAAATTTTATCCACCCAACTGTATTCAGCTGTTGCCATACTATTTTTTGGGACACATTCTTTGAGAACCGTTGTTTCAGAACCATTTAACACAAAGGCCTACGGGAAACAAGTGCTAGTAAGAAGGACTGGATATTTAAACCTTCAAAAATAGTAAAAAAGTAAATAAACTTCGATTCCTACAAAACTCCTAATGAATCTAGAAAACAATAATCAATTTTCACTTAAAAATAGGTTTCAACTCCTTATAATCTCTCTCTCTCTCTCTATATATATATATATAGAGAGAGAGAGAGAGATTATATATATATACATACAAAAACGGAATCTGCTTTCAGAGGGACTACCGCTCTGGAGCTAGGTTCCGCAGGTTTCGGCTTTGAGTCCAGGCTACCCATAAATATTTGTAGCGGTTCTGAATCAGTTTTAAACCGTAGATATCTGCCTAATATGACTTTTGGGTGTAGGGCTGGCTGACAATCCTACCCAGTAAAAAGAAAAAAAAACCCATGTTTCCAAATGTGCCAGCAGGCAGACGGACTTGGACCACCATGGAGCTGTTGCGTCACCGAAGAAGATATATAAAATATAACCTTTTTATATCTATAATAATAACAATAATAATTTTTAGTTATGATGTTATTCTTAATTCTAAATAAGGGTTTCTACGTTAAACTCGATTTTAACCTTTTTTTAATTTTGGAATTAGATTGAATAACTTATCATAGTAAATGTATTTGAAAAGTGTTTGGCCATAACGACTCTAATGAAATATATTTCGCTATAGTCCTACACTAGTATTATTTTGAATATGAAAAAGCTATTCTCAATCTTATTACTTATAATCTGGTTTTTTGTAATAACAATGAATTTTTAAAAAGTCAGGATTCATTGTAGTATATTCATGTAAATAGAAAAATCACCAACACTCCCTTTATAAGTGATCTAACTACACAGTTTTAAAGAATTCACATCACTGATAAAATTATAATATTTCATTCTTGAGAGAGTAAGTTCCATTCTTGATTCGTAAGATATCTTTCTGAATATCATTGCAAAACACATTACACAGAAGATATTATTTTTATTAACTTACTCTTAATTTACATTTTGTCTCATAAAAATAATGTGTTTTGCTTTATTAACTTTAAATGATATAAAGGAGGAGCCTTTTATCGTTCTTGAACTTGTTTTCAACTGAAGCAATCCGGGAAAGCAGAATTCTTTTCCCCTTAAATCTTTAACGATTCGCAATAAGTTTAATAAGGGAATCAATTTGTTACCTTTTGAAGATAGAGTGAATGAAGTTGAATTTATGAGAATACTAAGATTACATGGTAAATTCAAACAAATCCATATTTCCGGTTTAAAAAAACTTCAGAGAGTCACAGCTTTAAATAAAAATGTGATAATAAGAAATGCGAGCAAAATACAAAAATGTGAATAAAATACGCTTAGAAATAAGAATGAAATAAGTCTTTGACTATACAAGAGTTAGTCTATTATATATATTATGATAGAAGGTTTAAAAAATGTATTATAAATGTTATATTAGTTATAGTTATAGTTTTAGTTATAGTTATAGTTTAGTTATAGTTTTAGTTTAGTATATTAGTTATATTATAAAAAGTATACGTATTTATTAAAGAATATTTAAACTGTAAAAATAAAATTTTAAAATAAATTCAGTCATATAAGAGTATACGTTAAATTTTTAAAACTTAATGAAATTGAAAAACTCTGGAATTAAAAACGCCAAAATTATTCAAAATCACTAAGTGAGATAGATGAAAGGAGTATTTGGTGCTTAATATTATGCTTTAATATTATACCTGAAGAACGTTGGAAAATTTTTTTTTGTATATATTACATTAAAAATAAAAATAATTTTCAATTAAATAGTTTTAAGTTTATTGAATTTATAGCAATGTTATCATTCATGAATACGAGGTAAAATATAAAAAACAATTAACTAAGGAAATAATTATTTAATTGCTCCTTTTATTTGATTTTTATTAACATATTTTCAAAACGGTTCTGAATGGCCGAGTGGCTATCGCTCTGGCCCTCGGTAACCACAGGTTTCGGGTTCGAACCCCATGGATGTTAGTAGGGGTTCGGAATCCACTTTAAACAGTAGGTCCCTGTCTAACATGATCGTAGAGCGTTCCGGGGGTATTGTTACTCCGCGTCCGTTGATTATCTTCATGCTACATGCATCTCCTGGGTAGTGCTAAGTGAGTAACGTCGGTGTAGCGCTTGCGTTAAGGCATCACATACAACTGTTTAAGTGTTTGCCAGCTGCATTAAAACAAAAAAAACTTTTAAAATTAATCATTCTATCAATATTCTGATTTATTTTTATAACATTCATCACTCAAACATCTTATTTCTGAAGAATATGCGAATTTTTTATTTACATTTTATTGGAGGAAAAAATGTATAACTGTTTAATTAAAACTCATAATTGAGTAACATATTACTGAAACACCCAGGTATATCATGTTTATTAGACAGAACTAAACAAAGAGAAATTTGGCATGCTATTCCAGAATAAACAAACTGAAAAAAAATTATAAAGAAAAAAACTTCTGTAAACACTAATACTTCTCATCTGAAATTATAGCAGCTAATAATTTTCAAATTTCATGAAAAGAAGCTAATAAATTTAATCTATCAAGAAATACAATATATATAATGCAATAAAATTTTAATAACGCAGAAGGATTTCCTTTATTTAAATGTTTTCCAAAGAAATTTCACTGTCCAAAACAGCTAAAGTTATTAACAAGTGGTGATGTAAATTTTGATTACGTAATAAATGTTAATATCAATGTCAATGTGATTTAAACGTAAAAGAATTTGTTTTGTATATATTACTTATAAATCTAAATAAAAAGCTCATTATCATGATCGGCGCAACAGCTCCATGGGGGAGCCTACTGGTAGATTACGAGATGAGAGATGTTTTTCTTTTTTAAGGGGTGGGGCTGTCTGATCTAATCCTAAAAGCCATATTAGACCGGTATCTACGGTTTAAAGTGGATTCCGAACCATCACAAACACCTCCACATGGCACCTCCGGAAATCGAACCCGAAACCTGTGACAGCGCCAGAGCACAAGCCACTCGGTTATCAAGCCACCAAATAAAAAGCTATATAAAAAAAAATCATATTCTAAATATCATACACTTATGCTAAAATATGTATATTAATCATTATATTTTTAAAGCATATTTATTTGTTTAAAAACATTTTATCGCTAAGAGACGAATTAATAAAAAAAATCACCATACAAGACTGAGTTTCGTTATAACTGTTCTTAATTTTTATGATAAAAAATTTTTAGCCTTAAATATTGTAATTATATATATATATATATATATATATATATATATATATATATTTATATATATAGCCTATTTATGTATATTTATGTAGCATATTTATAAATACTATATGTATGTGTATGTGTAATATAAAAGTAAGCTATCTAATAATAAAATAACAATATAAAGTTATCTAAATAAATTAAAAATAGGATATTGAATTGTTAAAAATTATACAAGCAGTACAACATTAGCGGGTAAAACAAATATTTAAACATAATTAACTTCGATATAATGATCATCGAAAAAATAATTGTACAATTAGCTGATCTCAGAGCCCCAAAAGATGTTCAAAATTTGATTTTCAAGTATTAATTTTTTAGTTATTTAATTTATATATTAATAAAATTATTATAAAAAGAGTTCAAACATTTGCATTTAATTTTAGAAATTTCACTACAATCTATATCAAATTATAGCAGTATTTTTATAATATGGAGTTACTTTTATAAGAAAAAATTAACAGGTATAATTGAAACATTGACTAGTAATTTAAGATATAATAATTTTTATTCTGATTCTTTGAACATTAACTTAAAGCATGCATTATTTTATTCCGATGTCATTATTTCTTTAAAACATGAGTAAAAGATTGCTTTTGAAGTTTATAATTAAATTGTCTCGAATTTAAGAATAGCAATAAAGACGCTATTTATAAAAAAAAAAATTGCTTTATTTCTACGTAACGCTGAAAATAATGCAAATTTTTATTCTGTAAGTTTCGTATAATTTTAAGAATATATTATTACATTCACTTAAGTATTAGACGTTTTTTTTCCCTGCTTTAAAGTTTAAAAATAAACAGTTTTATTTGCATTAAGAGAAACAGTATAAAATTATTACCAGTATAAATGTAAATTATGATGACATAATCATCATCTACATAACAGTGTATAAATATAACTAGAGTAACATTAAAATGATATAAACAAGCTGTGTCATTTCGACTGAAGTATAACATCTTTTTTTTTACTCTACCTTAAATGAATAAAGGATTTCATTTCATTTCTTTTATTTAACACGTTAGTGAGATCAATTATTAGAACAGAATTTATTTTATATAGTATAAACAATTTTTCTCAGATTTGTTATTATTCATAAATTCGAGTTTCCTTTTCTACCTTCTCCCTTACTAATGTTTAAAAATATTTAGGAGAAAAATAAGAATAAATCCTTATAAAAAAAGCAATAAAATATATGACAATTAACCAGATATACCGCACGAGGTGAAAATTGATCAGTTATTGACTTTTATATGAATTCATCATAAATTTGCTTTAATTATATAACTGTCTATGTATATAATAATATTATAAGAAAAATATATAACCTTACAAATAAATTTTTTTTTAGAATTAGGCAATGGTTTAATAGTATACGATATCCAAAGAAAAAAATATGAAGTTTTTGCTTAAAATACCATAAACTATATACGATTAAGAAATAAGGTTTCTTATATAGCTGAGATATCTTTTGATGGAAAAAAGCTATTTTGAGAAATTTTCATTGCCTTTCGGATGAAATCAAACACAAAAACGAAAATGAATAAAAAAAGGAAAAAAATTTAAAACGAAACCTGAATTTTCATATTCAGCAATATATAACAGAACATCTTTTCGTGTACAAGAATTTGCTATAGCAGCATATGACATGTAGAATATGGCTAAAATATTTTCCAAATTTACATTATTTTGGTGATTCAAACTTAAACGAACATTTACTGGGCTAACAGGAGCATATAAATAATTGCTTTGAAAATGAAATACGTCTTCCTTAAGTTAATTAAATCGCCAAAATTCTATTAATTGTAATAATTTTCTATTCAAACTTTGATATTTTTTATGTGTAAATTTGAAACATTTCTTAAATTTATCATACATTTTCTGTTATGAGCGGTATATCGAGATATAATGCTAACATTTTGCATTGAAATTTTACATTATGGGCAACCACAAATTCGTTCTCTTATAAGAACTTTTTTTTCATAAGAATTAAGTGTCGGCAAAGTTTTGATAGTTTGTTATATTCTTTTTATTCTTGATCAATTTATCTGATTTGCGGTATTTTACAATAGAATCTAATAGGAATCTTAAAAAAATGAGAGATATAGTTCACTATACATAATATTATAATTATTTATTAAGTGAATATATACAAATGCAACTGAAAAATTACTAGAAAAGCTTTTTGGGTACAAAAATTGAATGAGTCGTCTGTGACATGATCCCCTTTATGAACCTTCATTATGTGAAATAATAAATGAAGATCTACGGATTTTATAGAATGAGAAGAAATACTACTACTACTACTACTACTACTACTTCTACTACTACTACTACTACTACTAAAATAATAATAATAATAATATTAAAACGAAAATAAGGACATATATTTTTCAATAAAAATAAAATTTGCTAAATCATTCTATTTCATTAAAAGATATACGAAATTAATCAAGATAAATTAAGATTGATCAAAATCATGATTGAAATTTATATGTTTACCTTTTACATGTTTCAATATAAGCAATTTCTAATAGTGGTAAACATATGGTGATTGACGTTATTATCTTTTTCACTGAGTAATTCAAAAATGTAGATTAAATTTACGAGATTACCAAATGGTGAAAATGATTTGAAGTTTTCTAAAAATATGAAAAGAAAGAATTGAAATGAAAAGGAATTAATTTTAATAATATAAAATATTATTAATATAATATATTAATAATTTGTTGTAATAAATTAACACCACACAAACTAGATAAAGAAAACGTAATCTGATGTGATGGAATAAAGAGGTCAGTTTTTTATGCTAAATACTTTTAATATAAAAAGAATTTAATGCGAATTTTAATAATCAATTAAGTAGTCACATTTTAAAAAAATTACAAAGTGCATTTTTTTATATGGAATAATGATAAATCCATCTGATTAAATAGACTACTTGAGAGTCTTAAGAATTTTATAAGATATTAGTTTTTCAGGTTTAAATGTTCTGTAAAGTTAGCAATGTTCTGGTAATTTTATCCATACATCTTGTACACATTATTTTAAAGTTCCTCGAAATACTAACATTGTGTACTTTGTAATTAGTGTGATGTTTTACAATTGGCTTAACATCGACCTAATGTCACGTAATAGATTATCACTATTTTCATTTTAACATCAAATTACTTCAGCCAAATTACCATACACTATACCTATAGAAGTATATTATAAACAAAAAAACTATTACTTTAAGGAGAAAAATATATTCTTAAAATATATCCTAAATATTATCTTAAATCTTTTGTTTTATATATCTTAAAAAAATATTCTTATATACCATCTTACATAAATCTGCTTAAGTATTTAGCTTTTCTAATTATTAAAAATCAGCAAACTCTTATTTAATTCAAAATTATTTATCAGTACATATTGAATTGAACTGAATAACACAACGAAATGATTCTTTGTAATTTTATACAGCTGTAATTTATTTTTGGGTTCAATGGCAGAGTGACTAGCGCTCTGGTTCTCGGTACCACAGGTTTCAGGTCCGAGTCCCGGCCGTGCCACCGCTGTTTGGAGTGGTTCAGAATCCATTCGTAGGTCCCGATCTAATATGACTGAAGAAAGTTAGGTGTAGGGCTGAAAACTCTACCCCGTAAAAAGTAAACATCTACTGTTTAGAAATCTACCAACAGGCAGACGATCTACAAGGGCTGTTGCGTCACTGATGGTGATGATGATATTGTTTTTAATTTTTATTGTCGTTATTTTTATAATAAAAATTCAGACATTCAATAAATATTATTTTTATAATGCGATATTTAATCGGAGAAAATATATTTCTCTTAAAAATAGGGATTTATAATATCTTAATTATTTTTAACCAAAGATTTGAATATAATATAATTATGATTAATTTAATTAAAAATTAAATAATTTGAGGCAAGGAAACTTAACATAAGATTAAGTTAAACATAGACGATATTCTTTAGAGTATAAATCAGTTAACTGATCGTTAGGATTTTGTTATTTTTTTCAATATTTCACTTTGAAGCAATTTGCTTTAAAATTATGAAATTTTAAATATTTTGATGATTCGATTTCATAACTTGATGCTAATGAAAAACATAATAATTTCATTCAAAAAATTTTCATTCAAAAGTTGAAATAGACGAACAAAGAGAAAATACAAGACATGCATTATTTCTCGAATAAAATTCCGGAAACAGAAAAATATGTTATTGATCATTCTTAAACAAGGTGTACCGAAATGTTTCTCTGCAACCTGTACATCTCAGACTTACTCAATAGATATAAGCAGACCAGGGAATGTCAATCTTTTACTAAAGCTTCTATATCCAATACAATTTCTAGACGCCACAAAAAAACACCCCCTATGGGTTCCCCAATATCGTTTGTATGCGGCTTAAGCTGACGATATCCATACCGAGAAAAACTCCTTCCTTCAGAAAGAGCAAGGTAAGAAGAAATACATAAATAAAATAAACCATAACTTCTTTCACTTTTCCTTCTATGACCTGCAGTGCTTCCTAAGTCTCCCGGCCTATCCCCCCTTTTTCTTTTTTTTCTTTTATTCCACTCCGCAGCATATCTGACTTCCAAATGCGTACAGTGGGATATCTATCTATCCATACATACAGGGGTAGACAGAAAAAGAAGAAAAAAAAATACATACCCCCCTGTCTTCCGAAAAGTGATTTTTCTCTCAGCTTGAAATTCCGGAGCAGTTCGCAAATCCGGGATAACTCTTTGAATAAATAATTCCGGATGTCGGCCGGATTTATAAAGGATTTTCTATTCGGCGGATTTAGTGACGGGGGTGACATTTTTTGGGGGAAGGGACTGTATAAACCCTCAGGGGTATTAAGGGAATGATCGCTACTGGATACCTAAGATCTTCAGGTGGTTTTTGCCTACGGTTGTAGATGCAATTCTCAGGCTTGCTACAAGTGATAGGAGATATTGAATGTGAGTAAGACTGTCTACTATTCAGAAATATTTTTCAATAATTTCCATTAACAAACTTTAATGCCATGAAACAAAAGTTGAAAATTGATGAAAAAAAAGGCAAATTTAAGACTTAAAATTTTCCGAAAAAATAAATCCGGAAATCAAAAGAATACGTTATTGATCATCCTTTAACAATGTATACTGAAATGTTACTTTGCAAGTTGTATAATTCTTACGGTTGTGGATGCATTTCTCAAAGTTGCTACAAGTGATAGAAGATATTGAATGTGAATAAGACTCTCTGCCTTTCAGAAATATTTTTCAATAATTTCTTTCAAAAAATTATTATTATGTTATGAAGCAAACGGTAAAAATAGACGAAAAAAAGGGAAAATTTAAGACTTATTATCTAAAGAAAAATAAATCCGGAATTCGAAAAAAACATGTTATAGATCATTCTTAAACAAAGTATATTGAAATGTCTCTCTGCAAGCTGTATAACTCAGATTTACTCAATAAACGAGTATCACCAAGATAATATCAAAATTATTGCATATTTTTGTCTAGAAAGTTATTGTAATTATATTTTATTTGATTCTGTTTTTCTCTAGTGTTTTAAAATAATGTAAATAACAATGATAAATAAATAAATAGTGAATCATATAAAAAGGCATTTTACCAAAGTCTTTTAATGTTGCCAAAATCTCATTTTGTTTCATTAATAATGAGTACGATTTTCTTAATTAATATTAATTCAAATATCTACAAAACTAAAAATTGAATTAATTAATTTTGTGTTACATTCTTTCCTTTAATGTTTTAATGTTCTTTATTGTATGAATCGTTAAGTCTCATTTATTATTTTATGATTCATTTTATTTTAATTTACCGACATAACAGGTGAATAAAAAATAAATTAAGCAATAAATGATTACAATAAAATATATATATTTAAATTTTTAAAACTTTTATCCACAGCCCATCCCGTAGATTGAATCATAATGCATAACATTTCCTCCCAATAATCTATGATTATGCATCATATAAAATACATTAGAACCTGGGGCCTGAATGGTCGAGTGTCTAGCGTTCGGTGTCACAGGTTTCGGGTTCCAATCCTGGCGATGCAATGGATGTTTGTAATGGTTCGTAATCCACTTTAAGCCATAGGCCTCGGACTCATATGACTGTAGAGCGTCACAGAGATAAGTCAGACTTCTACCTACGGGTGCTCCATTGCAACAGAAGCTGTCCACTTTCCCTCCTGCCATGAGTCCATATGGGTTCGTGGGCTTAGTCTAGATATCTACTAAGTGGTATAAGAAATCAGAACATTAACACCTTCAAATTTACATCAGGTACTCCCAATACCACAAAATAGAGGAGCATCGCCGACATTTTTTTTATGTAGAGATATTTGAATGCTTATACTGCATTCTATTAAGAAATTCGACACTCTTTTAAAATAATCAATCAATCAATTATGCACTTCAATTACTCACTCTAAATCTTTATAACTTAAAAATTACTAGGCGAAAAAGGGAATATCTCGGAATCGCCAGCAGACATAATAAAATTAACGAAATTTTTAATTTTTTTGTTTCATAAATTCCACAATATATAATTTATTTTGTTTATCTATTATTATCTCTTTAACTCTTCTAAAAGTTAAATTGTAGTAATTATTTTAGTTCTTTGCGTTCCAAAAGGAATCACTCATCTCACATCAACCAGGACCCATCCCATAGATTGACCCATAATGCATGATCTGATACATTCCCTT